>JXPE01003835.1:14921-28947 GCA_001015215.1 Holcocephala fusca
TAAACATGGAAGCTCTTGACATAAAACGTCTGGAAGAGGCTGTGATTTTATTTTACAGATCAACATCACAGGAGCAAGCTGTAACGCATGAATGGCTTACCAAAATGCAAAGCAGTACACAAGCATGGTCTTTTTCTTGGGATCTCATGAGACCAGAAAAGGTAGAATTTTAAATTAAAATATTTATGTGAAATATTTGAAAATTAGTTGAGAACATTTTCATTTTGTTTAGAGAGTTCTATTTACATAATTGAGGAGATGAAATTCTTTTATTTTTCGTAATAGACTTACTATTGATTTAGAAAAATTGGGTGGATACTTTAAAATCTCTTCTTGTTTTTTTTTTGTTTTGTTTTACATCTTCACTCTCTTGCACTACTATTGCATTTTACCATAGGATCATGTTATCCACTTAAAATTATATTTTAACGGTTCTGAATTCAGTTCTTTTTATAATTCGGAATGGTTCTTTATGAAAATAATTTTTATTTTATGACTGTGGGTGATGAGTTTTTGTAACGAAAACAGCTTCTGCGCAATCCTTCAATAAAAACTGCACAAGCGTGCTGCAACACAAACAGTATTCTCTCTGAGTTTGAACATAAACTAAGCAGTAGTTTTTTAAATTCTCATCATCAGACTTTACTGTAGGTCTTAAAGGAAAAAAAAAATCGTAATAAAGAAGTTGTAGGAATATTTTAAAATTTTGACAATTAAAATATCTTCCAAGTTATTACCCCAAAAATTAAATTATGTAGGGAAATAAGTCTTTTGTTTTTATTTTTCAATATAAGTCGTCTTCATAATTTTTGAATGATACTTTTTATGTCTCAATCTTTTTGGGAGAGAAACCGGAATAAGTTTAAATATTTTTCATCAAAGTGCTAAGACAATATTATGAATTATTTTAACCGATAAAAATCATTTGATTATAAGATGATAAACAATAATTCTTAACCATATCACAATTCTTATAAAAGCCTTAAATGGTAATCCGATTATTCCTACAAAATTTCCACTTTAAAATTAGTCATTTCCCATTTAACTAGATGATCAACAATTACGCTGAACACCACTATTTCGTGTTGAAAAATGAATTTATGTTCATTTTAAATTATCTCCAATTACTAGGCTTAGTCTCTTAAAAACTGTAAAACCACATTCAGTAGTCATCCAATGAAAACGATTGCAAAACAACCGTCAACACCAGCATGGTAGACCAATGTCTCTTTGTTGATTTTCTTGTTTTGAAATTTATAACCGATTAGTAATGTTAAAAGTAATCTTTTTTAGCAAACCTGTCCAATGGAGCTATATGTAGAATCATATTCAGAGTATTTTCTTTAAAAAATAATCTTATGGTTCCTGTAATGCCAAAGTAATTCATGCGTTGTATTTATTTTAGTTTCCTATTTGGCTTTTAACTACCTTTAAAGCCTTCCATCCCATATACAATGACTTTGCGTGCCAAAAAACAAACAAAATCATTTTTAAATAGAATCTCTACGAATTATCTAAAGCACATTTACAGATTCAAAAGGCTCGTAATACTTTGTTTTTGTTTTTTTTCTTGTAGGTGAAGTACTTAATTTAATTTACTGTACACTATAATTCCCAGAAAATGTGCTTAGGATTTAAATTATACAATTTTTAGAGAGAATTATCTCTTATAATGCTTTCGTAGCATTAGCGTAGCAAGCGTCGATTAAGGAAAACATTTATTAAATCACTCAAACTGTTTAACCCGTTGGTGATGAGATTTTATTTTGAAAGAGATCCTAAGGAGCGAAAAACTTTTTGTTTTCTTCTATTTATGACAAAGACTTTTTAACAGCAGAAACGTTTAGTTAGTGGAACATGAGAATTACAAGCATTTTGCATATAAAAGAAACATGGTGACATACAGTGTGGTGTAATTGGCTCTTCAGAATATTTTTATTATGAGAGCCGATCGATTATACATCATGCGTGTGATACTGAAGTAAAAGACGATACATAGTTACAGTACAGTATTTTATATTTTTAAAGAAAAGTAAATTTCAGGTTCAATAATAAAAAATAAAAAATAATCCTTAAAAAATCAACACAAATGTTAAGGGATTTACAGACCTTTAATATTTAATTTTTCGTAAAACGATCTTTTCCACACGACTACTGCGTTACTAATAGCTTTACTGATAGCTTAAGTTCAGTTCTNATTCGTAAAACGATCTTGTCCACACGACTACTGCTTTACTAATAGCTTTACTGATAGCTTAAGTTCAGTTCTATTACACACCGTGTGTGTAATGTTTTTTTATTTTTTGCTAGGAACACACAGTGTATAATCCGTCTCGAATAGATTAAGGTATTATCTTGTTCAAGTACTTAAAAAAATCAGCTACTAAATGCTGAAATATTGTCTATGACTATAATTTTTTGTTCATTAATTCACTGCTCTGGTTACTATAAAAACAATGTAAACAACATAGAAATTGAGAGAATCTTCCATTTTTGGACGTAGAGATATTGAAGAAAGTCATCAGATAAATTTCCTAGTACTTTTAAATAAAAAAAATTAAGAAAAGTGCTCGCTATCTTACCATTCACTTCCTGAAACTTTTCTACATAAAAATTTAAAAGTGTTCTATCGTTATCTTCTTTTGACTGTTGTTAAGATAAGAAATTAAGAAACATTATCGTGATTCTTAACACTTTTATAATTGTGAGGTTCCATCAATCTTCCTTACATTTTTAGATATAAAACTTTATGGAAAAAAAGCTATTAATTCAATAGGACCATCGTGCTCGCTAGTATTTTTAAACATGGAAATTAAATAGAGCAATCGAAGTTTCTAACACTTTTTTACCTACACTTTTTTAGAAGTTAGTAGAATTTTTTTTTTAAGTGGAGAAAAATTCACGGAAAAATTTTTTTCTACAATTTTTGACTAGTTAAAACCCTAAACGATGCGCAATTTGCTTCGAATGGGTTAAAGCCGGCTAGAACCAATAAATTTTTACTAAGTATAACAATAAAATTCATTAATGGAAAATATTAATAACTAAGGTTTCATCGTCGTATAATTGATTGATTGATTATAGCTTGAGAAAGGTATTGATTCAAGACTTTATGACCCATTGTGCTTTCTCATCCACTCGGTCTTCTTATCCAATTTCCAAAGATATTATTCTCTGAAGTATTCTAGCTGATATTATGTTCAAATTCTTATTCATTTCTTGTCTTAATATTTTCTTGATTGCATTTTTAAAATATAAAACGAGGAGAAATACTCTTTGGTTGACTGTGTAGAAATCTGTGTAGTAATTTTTTCAGCAAAGTACTATCATATTTTTGAATTCTTCTATATTTTTAGTTGTATACATGAAATAATCAGTTTCTATGCATATCATAGGCTGCTGGATTTGTAAAAAAACTTACAAGAATTTTATTTAAGATGCATGATTCGTAAAATTTTATTTAAGATGCATGATTCGTAAAATTTTATTTAAGATGCATGATTCGTAAAATTTTATTTAAGATGCATGATTCGTAAAATTTTATTTAAGATGCATGATTCGTAAAATTTTATTTAAGATGCATGATTCGTAAAATTTTATTTAAGATGCATGATTCGTAAAATTTTATTTAAGATGCATGATTCGTAAAATTTTATTTAAGATGCATGATTCGTAAAATTTTATTTAAGATGCATGATTCGTAAAATTTTATTTAAGATGCATGATTCGTAAAATTTTATTTAAGATGCATGATTCGTAAAATATGTTTGATTAATTGGTTGACTTTAAGTCCCTATCCAAACTTTATATTCCGTTGTACTCCTTCACGTAGCACAACAACCTAGAGGATTAAATTTTTAGAGGATAATCTCAGAAATAAGCAATCATTCANAACAACCTAGAGGACGTCAGAAGAGTTAAGAATTACTTACAGATCTACTGGATTAAATTTTCAGAGGATAATCTCAGAAATAAGCAATCATTCATTCAAGTCTTTTAATCATCAGAATCAGGCATTGTCTAAAGATATGCAATGTTCTTTAATTTCCTTAGACATAAATTTTGCAAGAACAATCTTAAGTCGCCCCGAGTACGAATATTTAATATTTTGATCATTTCCTAGTCAATTGATTATTTTCTTTGATTAGATTTTCTAATTTTTGAATGATTTCATTAATAGTCAATCTCTTTCATTAAGTATTTAGTGTAAAGATGAGGGTAATCATTTAATTAATCTTTGTAAAATTCGAACTAACACAACTAAATATAAAAATTATTTATAAATTTATCTTTTTTTTTTTAGAGCCAAGAGGCACAATTTTTTGGTGCAGTTACATTACATTCAAAACTTATGAAATTTTGGGATGAAGTACCGCCAGAAAGTAGAGAAGAACTTAAACATAAACTCTTAGAAGCTGTTGTAACATTCTCGAATGGACCAAAAATAGTTTTGAATCGTTTATGTATAGCAGTAAGTAATGGCAGCATGATGCATACCTAAAAACAAAATAAAACATGAAAGTTGAAAAATTATTTTCAAAATTTCTCCATTTAGTTAAGTGCTTATATTGTTCATATGCTAAATGAATGGCCAACATCAATAGAAGATGTTATTAACAGCTTTCAAACCCGACAAATACCAAATGTTAGTAGCAACATGCAATTATGGATTATGTTTGAAATCCTTCAAGCTATACCGGAAGAGGTATTATATTTTTATTGATTTTGTTGTTATATAAAATCTTTTAGGTTTTAAAGTAATAATTGATTTTGTTTTATTTCAGGGAAATGCAATTTATACTTCTGTAAAAAGAGTAACACTTCGTAGTGAAATCTCAAAAAGAACTGCATTAGTAATACAAACAATTGAAAATTACTTAGAACATCAAACTAATCAAAAATGGTCAACAGATGACTTTGGAAATATGACAAGAGCTGTAAAATGCATTGGAACATGGGTAAAGTAAGTTGCAAAAGGGAGTTTATATTTGTTCTTCTTTCAGAAATGCATAGACATGTATTGAAATGTATTTTTTTCTTCATAGACATATCAACTATCAAATTGATAATTGCCACAAAATCTGTGAATTATTAGTTCAATTGATTAATAAATGCTATTGGCCTTGTATACAAGAAGGCGATGGATGCATGTCAGCTGATGAAAATGAATTAGCTGAAGTGAGTGTTAAAACACTTGTTAACATAATGATTCAGCCTGAAGCTCATCTCTATCCAAAAAGTGCTTTTGTGATTATTAAATTATTTCTTGATTCTCTATCTGATATTACAAAATCAGAATGGAAAGAAGATAATAATAATGAAGATATTGTTGCTGATATTTACACATTAATTATATCATCTGTTGAAAGGCATTCGCAATTATTGTTAACCGGGATAACAACAACTGATCAACAACATGCAGAATTATATCGAAGAATAGTTAATGAAATTCTTCAATGTACTAATAAGCCTGGTATTTATCCAGTTGAGGAATCATGTAGTAGTTTGGCAATGGGATTTTGGTATATGCTACAAGATGAAGTATTTTCAATTCAAAATAATGAAGAAAAGAAAAAATGTTGGGATAATATAAAACCATTGTATGCACACTTAACGCGAATACTAGTCAAAAAAGCTGAACAACCAGATGAAAATTCTAGTGATACTTGGAATTCAGATGATTATGAAACATTTCGATGTTATAGGCAAGACATTTCGGATACATTGGTAAGTTTTGTGTTTTTTGTTTTTGTTTTTTCTTTTCTTAAAAGCGTAATCAAGGCGTAATTAATTGTTCTTTTGTACTAAATTTAAAATTATTTACATGAGAGTTAAAAGTTATTAAATTTACTTTTTCCAAAATCTTTGACTATAAACGCCCAATTGAATCTTCATGATCTTCATGTGAAAAATTAAGTTAAAAATGCATCAATTCGAATTCGTAAGAATAAAAATTAAAAACAAAAAAAAACAGTGGTGAAGTACACGATAAGTGAATCAATGAAAAAGATTGATCGGTCTGCCACTACAAAAAGAAAATGATGTACTCATTTTAAATAGGCTAAATTGTGACTACCAATGAACCCTTTTGATATTAAATATAAGCTACAAGTCTATGATATTGCATTGACGAAAATGAGAAAATTTGAATCCCATTCAGATGAGATCCGCGGTCCTATTCTTCAAGGATGGCTCCAAAATGACAAGTTTGAATTTAGGAAGGTGGTATTTAACAAGGATCTGAACTTGAACTTATCTTCTGTGGTTTGATCATGATTGCCTTTTGAAAAAAGAAGTTATTTAATGTAGCAGTTCTAANACGTGAAAAAAGAAGTTAATTAATGTAGCAGTTCTAATTTGCATGAATAGANGAAAAAAGAAGTTATTTAATGTAGCAGTTCTAATTTGCATGAATAGAAATTTGGAAATAATGGACAAACTACATCTTAAGAGTGAAAGAGGATCGGCTAGCTTACTCCCTTCCTTTTAAGCAACAAAAAAACAATGTTGTTGTTTCTACTTTGTGATCGAAGTTTTTTGTAAATGACCTTATTTTTCGTACTCTTTCGTACATTTACTGAAAATTTTAAATTACTTACGCCTACAACATGCCCTCTAGTTCTAACTATTGATGAAACATTTATTCTTTTCCAGATGTACTGCTATGATGTTTTACATAATTACATATTAGATATATTGGCATGTGTACTTGAAGAGGCTATTTTAGAAATGCAGTCGAATTCAACATCATGGACAAAACTAGAATCTTGTATATTTGCATTTTATTCAGTGTCAGAACATGTTGATAATGAAGAAACAACACAAATACCAAAATTTATTCAAGTTCTAACTGGAATGCCGTATGATAAATTAAATGATAAATTATTGGGAACAGCTCTAGAAGCAGTTGGTTCTTTATGTCAATGGTTTAAAGAAAATCCAACATATTTACCATCGGCAATTGAATTATTAGTTAAAGGACTTAATTCATCGATGTCATCGCAAGCTACACTTGGTTTAAAGGATCTCTGTCGTGATTGCCAAATACAACTTAAACCATATGCAGAACCTCTTTTGGAGGCATGTTTGTCATCATTAATTAGTGGTCGTTTAAAAAATTCAGATTCAGTTCGATTAATGTTTAGCATTGGAAAATTAATGAGTATGCTTCCTGGACCAAAAATACCAACTTACTTAAATATCATAGTTAGTCCATGTTTTGAAGAACTACAAGTTATATGCCAAGCGGGAATGGTATGTTATTGGGAAAAAGAAAAACAAAAAGCAATTTTAAATGTTTATAAAAGAAAAAATGTTTGTATTTTAGAGAAGTCCACCAGGAAAAATTAGAACAATATTTCGTCTTAATATGATTTCAACACTTTTTGCATCATTAAATGTTGATCTTGAAGATGAAAATCCAATTGATATTTCAGCAAGTATTCAACCAGTTTTGATGGTTATTGAAAAAACTTTACCACTTTATAGGCAAATTTCTGATCTTTGGATTGAAGAAAATGAAGTAATTGAGGTAAATGGAATTATTTTAGTTAAATTTAAAAATGTTTTCTTATTTATTATCGAAAATTAATATTTTCAGACAGCATTAAATTCTCTTAAGCATGCTATTACAAATTTAGGAGAGGATTTTAAACCAATGTTAGAGGATTTTTGTTATTTCATAATTTCTGTTTTTCAAAAAAAAACATGTCCTCCAGCTTTAGAGGTTTCTAAAACAGTGAGTATGAATCGTAACTTAAGTAAATTGATTTTTAGTTGGTATTTGCTTTTTTTTTGTTTTGTTTTTGGTTATTAAATTAAATTATTATATTTACCTTGACTCTTGGACCCTAGCCTTATTTATTTGAAAACAATTTTCGTTCTCGAAAAGGCACGTATTGCTTTAAGGAAGTAATTGATTTTCATAGTACCAAACCTGAAAAGAGGACCCATTTTGCCTCCCCGAAAGCTTCACAACAAAATTCCACTGTCAAATCAAGTGATGCCTCTATTGAGACTTCGGTCTAAAGATCTCCATCAGATTGTACTGACAATGAAGAACTCATTCAGAATCTAATGTTTGTATCTTGCAAGCGCTTGGGAGGAATANTCATAGTACCAAACCTGAAAAGAGGACCCATTTTGCCTCCCCGAAAGCTTCACAACAAAATTCCACTGTCAAATCAAGTGATGCCTCTATTGAGACTTCGGTCTAAAGATCTCCATCAGATTGTACTGACAATGAAGAACTCATTCAGAATCTAATGTTTGTATCTTGCAAGCGCTTGGAAGGAATATTCCTGCTTTGATTCTAATTTCCTTTTACATAAAAAAAGAGGTTAAAAGCTCACCAGTTCTATTTTGTATTAATGAAAAAAATTACGAAATTTGTATTTTTAGTAATGATTTGAAATTGAACAAATTTTTTGAAAGCATTCACAGCATTCTTTAGTATTTCAGTATAGAACTCATATCATTAGAAGCATTCAGAAGGAATTAATAAAAACAGGTACACTTATTTTTTTTTATACCAAAAGTCAGACTTCGATTACTGCACTTTTTAGAAGTATCAAGAGTAGTTCTAGAATTTGAAAAAATCTGGAAAAAATTCTTATGAAGATTGCTATAAAAAATAATATGTTAATGTAAGTGCTAGGACATATGAAACAGCAAGAGATGACGGAAAATCCAATTATATTATTTTTGTACGTACTAAAAAATCGTACCTTTTTTGTTCGAAAATCATTTTCGTTCTTTAGAAGCCACATATTGCTTTGAAAGAAGGAATAGACTTTGCTAACGCAGAAGCCTGATAGAACAATTCCCATGCTCCAACCTTTAGGGAACCATACAATAATATTCCACTTTCAGATCAAGCTATACCTCTAAAGAAATTCCGTTGTGAAGATGATAATGAAGAGTTTACTTAAAATCGAAAGTCTGTGTCTTGCAAGCGTCATGCAGGAGTACAAAAAATGCGTAGCTTTCTTACATCTCTTCATCACAGATCCTGCAAATGCTGGAAACGGCAGGTTTTAAGTGATAGATATGTTCGCCCATATTATCATTTATTGCAACCAGTTCCATAAGTTGAAATTTAGTGTTGATTGTGTGTGTAATGCAGTAATCGTTTTCTGATTATTAGTGGAGAAGATTAGTTTTTTGGCATAACTGCCTTTCTTAAATAGCTGTTCTCGCATTGGAACAATACGAGCCAGTTGTCTTATTTTGCCATGAGGTTTGTGTAGTGTAGCACTTTTTTTTTGTTATTTTGCTATATTTAGGAGTTTAATTTTTAATAATAATAACAACAAGAATTACAAAAATAAAAATGTAAATTTGTTTTCAATTTTTAGTGCATAATTCTTTTTTATAAAGACGAGAGTTGCAAGAATTTAATGCAACAACTTTTGTCAGAGATGATGGCATATACTTTTCAGCTTTTTGAAGTAAGTTTTATAAAAAAAAAAAAAGTATTCAAGTTAAAATTTTTATTAAAAATTGTTTCTTTTCTTTATTACTAGCTAATTCCTGATAATTCTCTATCAAATATTGCTGAAACTATAGAAACTTTTTATTTATGTAACGTGAATGTTATTAAAAAACATGCTGGAGCATATTCAAATGCTAACATAGACTTACGTAAATTAGTTTTACATGCTTTAAAAGCAATTACATTACCTGAAAATGGTCCTATAAAATGTGGAATTCAATTTTTACAACATTTCATAATGCAATCTCGTAATTATGCAAATTTGGAGCGAACTGTTTTAGAAGAAGGTCAAGAAATTGTACGAACTACAATTTTATGTGTAGGTTGTCATACACCAAGAGCACAAGTGGAAAAATTTGCTGATATATTTTTATCGCTTAATAAAAAATATCCTGTAGAATTAGGTAATTGGATGAAAATTTTAGGAACACCTAATTTGCCAACACCATTAATTGAAGAAGCTGATAAAATTAAATTTATGTCGCAAATAATAAGGTAAAAAAAATGTTGTCCAATAATTTTGAGTTAAACTCTTCCAAATTAAATGATTCGATTTTATGTTTTCTTTTATATAGGGAAAAGGCCAATAAACGATTAATTCAAATCTATGTGAATGAATTTGCAGCCAAATCTCGAGGTTTAATTGAAAAAATTTAAGAAAAATAAAGAAACCAAGAAAAACTGTGTTAAATGAATGTCTAATTAAAAATAAAAAAAGGCTTTGAAGTCGATGAGAGCTGTAAGAGGCAAGTTCCGATTGGTCAACACGTCGAAGCGAAAATACTGCATGATAAAAATTTCTATATATATATTTTTTTTCTTATTGTAATGGAAATGTTTTTACTTTGACTTCAATACTGAAAATTGTGATAATAGGCATTTTAGTATTAACGAACTAAAGTTTTTATGTAACTCAAGTTTTTATGATTTTACTGTGTAAATATGCATTTTTTTTTGCGTGAGAAAAAATAAAATTTAAAAATAATTAAATGAAGTTTATAAAAATTGTCACTATCTCAGGATCATCCAAGATTATATATTCCATTTTAATATTATCCAAATTCACGCTTTGTGTTTAATTCACCGAATGTTCTTAGATCGATCAGATTTATGTGATTTCTACTTAAAAGTTTTGATATTTAGAATAGAGTTTCATTAGATATTCATGCTGAAATGACTATCCTAAAAATGGCCAAACAATAATCTATGAGTATTTCTTTTATCTTGGAAAAATGATGGTTTTAAAATGAGCTAATTATTTAAATAATAGTTTGTTATATACCGAGTGTACTGTAGAAAACAAAATAAAAATTTCATAAGTTTATAATTTTGTAATTATTAAGAAAATCTTTATGGTTTCTCATAGCTAGAATTTCTTGGTGGTAAAATAATCAATTTTAGAATTATAATACCAACGAATAGGAAAAGGTTTGAAACTGATGTGCTGAGGAGGAGTTACAATCTACTTACCTACATGAATGATCGTAAAAGAAAAACTAGATGTGATTATGAAATTCTCTAATTAGATCATGCACCAACTATCATTAAATTCAATAGCATATTGAAAGCAATTAAAACCCCCGCCCCCATAAACTAACAAACGAGAAAACTAATTAGTAAAAATTTCAAAATCTATTCAAAAAAAGAAAACTCTCTACAGGTTAAATTAAAAATAGAAGTAGACATAAGAGAACGTTCTAAACTACATTAACGATGCCATTAAGGACTTTGCCCAGATAAGCCACAAGTTCACTAAAAGCAAACAATTCTATCACATTGAAGGTACTAAAAAACAAAAGAAAATTTAAAAGGTTCTTGGCAAGGAATAAAGTCATCACAAGTAAAAATAGAACTAAACCAAGAAATCACAAAATCTAAAATACAGCTAGAAGCTTGAAGGAACCAAAATATAGATTAGCTCATCATAGAGCTAANGCCACAAGTTCGCTAGAAGCAAACAATTCTATCGCATTGAAGGTACTAAAAACAAAAGAAAATTTAAAAGGTTCTTGGCAAGGAATAAAATCATCACAAGTAAANCAAGGAATAAAGTCATCACAAGTAAAAATAGAACTAAACCAAGAAATCACAAAATCTAAAATACAGCTAGAAGCTTGAAGGAACCAAAATATAGATTAGCTCATCATAGAGCTAAACCATTACCCAGAAACACGGAATATTTTGAACGGAAAATGAGTGACAAAGGGTATAAAAAAGTCAATACTACAAAACAAACCTCTATTCGGAAAAAACAATCAATGGATCAATGAAAATTACTTTAAAGCAGTGGAATTCGCTGAACACCTTGAAACCCAGAATTACAAGCATTGAAACTGAAGCAACAATTTCAAGAAGAGAATTTCAAGGAAAATCACAATGAAGAGAAAATAAAATTTTTCTAAATTGATGTGTTGTCATGCCTGGAGTGTTTTGTAAATTATAATAATTAGTTTATGATCCTTCCCAGATCAAAAATTGTTAACTATCNCAAATAATATAATTTTTTTTTTAATCACTTCGAAATGAATAAAAATTGTCNCAAAAATTGTTAACTATCATTTTATGATAGTTGCTACTGCTAGTTGTAGAAAAATTGAAATTGATTCTAACATGTTAGGTCTTACTCCAAATAATATAATTTTTTTTTTAATCACTTCGAAATGAATAAAAATTGTCTGGGAAATTGTAGTTCGCCACAAATCATTCTGAAAAATTCTTGGAGTGACAAGGGCTAAATGCTGTAAAAACTAAAAACAAAAACTCATAAAATCATAGAAAAATTGCAAGTTGAGGGAAAGCTTACAGAAAAGCTTCAGTTTCATTTTAGTTTTTTGTATTTTAACCTCAAAAATATTTAATTGATTTAATAAATTTAAGAACTTACCTGTTATTTTCATTAATAAATTTGATTGGCACCACTTTATATAACAATTTTTTCCCGCGAAAAATTAATTAAAACCTCCACTTGGCAGATTTTGATTTTTCAATTTCAAATTACACTCCACAAAAGTATCTCTTCTGCTTGATAATCAAAATATGGCGGCACATTTAATGATGAGATTGTCCAAAAGCATCCACTCAATTATCAGTTTTCAGTTTCTTTTCTCTAAGAGTGACATTTAAATGTCTCCGCTTGGGTAGAATAGGCCATTGCAGATTTACGGCATTTCTGAAGTAATTTTGAGGTTGTTTTTTTCTTTGTCGCTTGAAAGCAATTAAGTTTGCGGTGTGTTTTTTCTTTCTTGTGAAATTGTTAAAAAAATTAATTTGCAATCGTGGAGAAAATGTAAGAATTACAAAATATAATCAATAAATTTTAATAATGGCATTATATTTTTGGTAGGACTAGAGCTCGGACGGAATCTCCTGCAAATGATAAGGAGAAGGAAAAAAAGCCATTAATTCGAGGAAGAGAACGTGAAAAAAGACGACGAGGGTCTGTTTCAAGCAGTAGTGAAAGTAGTGGGAGGTAAATTAGCAATTTAAGTGTTAAAAAAAAAATAAATAAATGATTTATTTGTGAAAGCACAAGCTTCTAATTTATTTATTTTTTAATTTTCACACATTATTGCTTTGCAACTTTGAAACTAACAATTACAGTTCATCCGAAAGCAGTTCTTCAAGAAGCAGTTCATCAGGTTCTTCAAGCTCATCATCATCTACGTCAACATCTTCATCGACTAGTTCAAGTAGTGGATCTGAGCATCGTGCTAGAAGGAAGTCTGCTTCAAGATCACGAAGCAAGAGCTCTACAACTAAGGCTTCTGTTCGAAAAGATTCCAAAGAAAGGCCCAGATCAAAGGAACGAACTCGACGTAGTTCGGAAAGGGATACCAGTGAAAAAAGTGAGTATTGTGAGATAATCGTTTGTTTATTGTTTTGCTTAAATTTCTGTAAAATTTTATTTGTTTTGCGTTTTGTTGCTGCAACAGATAAAAGGAAGTCTCCAGAAAAAAATAAAGAAAAGGCTCGATCACGATCTGGTTCTGCAAAACGAAGAAAGCGTGAACGTTCTCCAACACCAAAACCAGTTCGAATACATATTGGAAGATTAACAAGAAACGTAACTAAAGATCATGTTTTAGAAATATTTAGTTGTTTTGGAGAAGTTAAACATGTTGAATTTCCTATTGATCGTTTTCATCCACCAAATGGACGTGGTATGGCATATGTTGAATACTCAAATGCTGAAGAAGCTGAACAAGCTATGAAACATATGGATGGTGGTCAAATTGATGGACAAGAAATTACTGCAGCTCCACTTTTGCTACCAAAAATTCGTCCACCAATGAGAAGGCCATCACCTATAATGCGTAGACCACCACCAAGATGGAGATCACCTCAACGTTATAGAAGACGTTCACCACCACGTCGTCGTAGCCCAAGAAGGCGATCAAGGAGTCCAATACGCAGACGTCGTCGCAGTAATAGCTCAGATAGTTCAAGATAATTTTTTTGTTATCTTGTGATTTTGAGCAAATTTTTTTTTTACAATAATAAATACATTTCATACTTAAAAATTATCTGTTTAAA
>JXPE01003851.1:2963-13295 GCA_001015215.1 Holcocephala fusca
AAAATACGTTGAAATAAAATAGCTACGATGTATTCTGCATCTACAAACAAAAGTTCGCTCGGCGAAGTTACCTCAGAAAACATATCAAAGGAGCTGCAACTCTGCACACCATTTTGTCGGGGCACAATGTGAAATTAAAACATATTTCGTAATTAAACTCCTGACGCCATTGTTACCAGTCCGCCCATCTTAATTTCCTCATTTAATTTCGCCCATGTGCTCCCAAGCGAAGACAGCTCGTATTCATGTCATTATCCTTTGTTGCTGCTTACGTTTTACTCCGCTGCTGTAGTGTACTGCGTTGTGTCTGTTTATGCAGTTGCTTTTTCATTTTTCATTTCCATTTTTATTTCATTTTCCTGGAAACAAAAACCCAGTCCTTACTTTATTATTTTCCTTTATACAATGTTTTGATTAATTTTCCTTCATGAACACTCATACCCTAGAGTTGGCTACAATACCAAAGCAGCAGAGTAAATTCACATTATCATTTCAGGCAACAATGCGGGATTTGCTCGTTGATATCCACGAACACGGACGAAACTTGATGTTTTGTTGTGCAAGTACATAAAATATTACGAAACACAATGGAAATGGAAATTCATTATAATATTCCACTTGCACGAATTTTCATTTCTGATTGGATAACTCCCTCATCTTATCAAAGCGGGCCCCGTGCATACCCAACGCCCGGAACGAGGAGCCAAAGATGTTCCGGCTGGTGGTTCCCGATTCCTGATCGCTGGGCCTGTGCTGCTTTTTCTATTTGGTTCATTTTCGCCTCCTGTTCCTTTCTTTCTGATGTGACGTAATCACCTCGGAAAACAAAGTTTACATTTTGTCCTTTTAAGCAAAAAAAAAAAAAAAATCCTGAGGTGGGAAGCTTTGGGAAGGGATAACCAAGTTGCATAAATAGTAAAGCTGATTGCAGTAATTTTACGTTAGAGAGAGATACAGGCAGTCTTGTTTTGGATTAATAAGAGGAGACGCACTAGGGCGGCAGCCTGACACACAAAAGATTTTCACTTTTGAGCTGCTTTGTTTAAGCAAAATTAAAAATTTTTAATTTTTCTTGTTTGTTGCAAAATTACCATTATGATAGGCACAGCTTTTGTTTTATTAATTACTGTTTACGGTTAGATACGGATTCAAAACCAATGCTCCTTTACCAAAAAGAAAAATCTACACAGTGTTTCAATCATGGAAAGAATTTTTTAAGGTTCTAAGTATTTTACTATATTTTTAATGTTTCTCAAAACTCATACACATTTAACTAAATAAGCTCTCTTTTTTAATTTCCAAATAAAATACTTCAGCGCTGATAGCACGCCAGAAATTCAAAAACCATTACACTCTAAAAGTTTTTCAAAGAACTATAAGCTATTAATAACCCCAATCGATTAATTTGCGGCAACTATTTATTTGATCAGCTTCATTTTTAGAATTGCAACAAAACAATAATTCAATTAAACAAAAAAACATTACGTAAGCATCACCTGGAAGTAATAAAAAACAATCATTTAATAAGAAAAAAAAGTAAAGTACTCACATAAGTTGAACATTGGAGAGTATTACAGTGTTTATTTTTCACCGGTGATATTTGATAAAAATTCCAAATCTTACAAAATATAGAAAAGAAATCATTGGAAAATTCCTTAAACTAAAAACTAAAAGACACCAGGGATGTACTTTACTAGGATGTACTTTGTTAATGCTTTCTATGTAATTTCTGTTCTTTAAATAAAAAGGAAAATTACTTAAATTGTAGTTCACCAACAAGTGAATAACTTACAAAACCAATAATAAGACAACCTGATTTATTACGAACCCTCAAGTTATTCATTGAATTTTTTTGCAACTTCTAAGCTAACTTCATTTCGTCTAAGATGCATCCACCGAAATTTGTGTATTATGACCAAAACTATGTTTCTTTTATAAACCTAGCTGATGCACATAATTCGATTTAAAAATTCAACAGATTTAGATGATAAACAAAAAGCAAAATAAATACGAGCATGATTTTACAAATTTCCAAAAAATATCTTTTCATATTTAGGACAAAAACTTAGATGCTCCTCTCCTTTACGTAAGCTCTCCTTCTATTAACTGATTTTAGATAACATTAAAAATTTTATTCTCACATTAGATCAACTCATAAATATTACGCCTTTTTAATCTGCAAGAAAAATTCATGCAATATTTGCAGTATACCCTAAATGTAAGCCAATGTAGTGATTTTAATAATTTCGCATCGAGAATTATAGCCTAAAAGGCAATCCTTGTGCTGGCAGATTTGCCAAGGTGGACAAGGGCGTTTTGTAGACTCTAGTAAAACATACTCGTAAATTCTTTGTAAAGATTGAAGAATTAATGGAGAAACTTGGGTTTGACCATTCAATCACCGCACAAAAAAAATCTACAAATAGGGCTAATTGGTTCTACAATATATAAATTTTCTCAATGTAATAATTTTATTCTCCGTCTTTGAGAATAGTAGAACAAAAAAAAAACACTGACTCTGTAATAGAACTCTTGGTGTTAGGACACGTAATATGACTTATCCCGTCCCCGTATTCAGAATCGGACTCCTTTTATAGGGCACGCAATAAGACTCTGACGTTCCTGACTCAACCTCTAGGCTTTATCAGGGTCCGCCCGTGGGTCATCACCCTGTTGTAAATCTTTTTATCATTTATATCTCGATATATGCTAACAGAGGATAACTGAGTGAATCATTGCCTCGTTTACAATATCCTTTAATGATTCTTATGATTGCAGTATATTGAAACGAGGCATACCTAAACATCCCTGCGTTCATTATATGTTTTGACCATTTTATGATCAGGCTGCAATACGATCTTTATTGTATCCTATTACATCTTATCCTTATGAGTAAGGGAGTGAATTTAACTTATAACATCTAATCGGAAGCGGAGAATTAACATGAAATTGATTTTTATATTATCGTTTATATCTTTTCTAATGCTCTTTTTTTATACAAAGGTGGAATCAACTATCTTTGACTGGCATTTTAGCATAAAAATTAAAATTAAATTTCATGTTAAAAATTTTAATCAAAATTTATTGAGTGAACTTTAAACAAATTTTCAATAATTATTTTTCTATAGTTAATAATATCTACAAGGACAATACAAATTGTAATATTATATGAATTAATTATATTTACGGCAAACCGCAAAAAATTTAGCACTCCATATTTCCCGCCTGTCTTTCATACTTGTCCATTCTTTGTAAGCTTCACCTTCACCTTCAGGACTAGAAGTTTGAAAAACTCCGAATTTTATAGTTCATACTCGTATTTACGCTGTCACTAAATGATTTTATTGCTCTTGCCTTCGAATTTTGTAAAACCAGAAATTTAAGCTTAAAATGTTCTTGACATATTTTATCATGGTTTTCTGTACTTGAAAAAAATATGTGAATATTTGCTTCCAATTCATGCCAAGACGTTATCTTTTCCGAAAGCAAAATTATTAATTTCATTTGATTCAATTTTTTAACTCTTCATCAGGATATCTCATTTTCAAGTGATTGCAATAAAAAGGATTGGGGAAGCACTGTTAACATCATTACCAACCTTTGTAAATTTGTTTTTTAACATTTTCACTTAAGAAAACATTTCCTCCCAAAATTTATTTATTTGTGTAAATTTTTGCACAAAGTAGGTAATTCACCTAGAATCCAAAATAGTGCCACAGTACTTATATTGGGCAATATTTTAAAATTTGTGAACAATATATACGCACAGATAAGAGGGAACTTTAGTATTAGTCCCATTGAGAATTGCTGGGCTTTTCTAAGATCTAAAGAGTACACTCTACTATTACATCGCAAACTTTCAAAACATATATTATTGATGATTGGGACGTTGATGAAACTCTTAGACAAATAATTAATAATTCTATCAAGAGTCTTCTAACCTGAATAAAAGGAATTAACATTAACAAAGCCGGTGTGACTAAATATTAAACATTGTTAATTATCAAAAATAGAAAGAAAAATATACTTGAACAAATACTTCTTTTAATTTTTTTTAATTGTTTTGCTTTTTTTTCGTTAAAAAAGAAAACTATCAAAACTTCTAAAATCTGAAATTTCTTGCTTGTGCGAAGTTCGATAGGCACATACTGTATGTTATTAAGTACTCGTACATAGAAAACGATGATCTGCACCAAGATCTTGGCATTCTCTGTATCAAAGAGGAAATAGTAAACACAAGGCCAAGTTGTATCAGCACAATAATATTGAATCCTGGGGAGTGGGATAGGACTTCGTTTTTCAATATTTCCATGTGTGGCTAAACCATTTTCGCAGCATGAGACCGAGCATTGCCATGCTGAAAAATCACTTTATCATGTCCTTCGTTGTATTGTGGCGGTTTGTTTTTCAATACGAATTAATTGCGTTCGTTAATGATCATCTATAATACACTACATAATACACTACGCCGAGCTGGTCCGAACAACTACAGAGCATAATTTTAGAATGGTTCTGCTCTTGACGTGTAAGCATAGACGGAAAATCTCCATGATTTTCTGCGCTTGGGATTGTCGTAATGGACCCATTTTTTTTATTGCCAGTTACAATGCAATCAGAAACACCTTCCGTCTTTGACTTTTAAGCAACTGTTCCAAAAGAAACAAACGCCGTTCAACATTTCTCTGTTTAAGCGTACACGACACCTCATTTCCTTGCTTCTGAATTAGTTCCATTGCATTGAGGCGTTCTGAAATTGATTGTTGAGCTACTTGAAGCTTTGAATAAGTCATCATACGTTCTTTTTGAATTATGCTTCATTTACTTACAAAATAAAGGGAGACTTTGTAGATTCAGTCAGTCAGTGTTTGAACAGTTCGCACGGAGACTAAATAATGTTTGCATTTCCAATGAAAAAAAACTTCAAAAGAAGCCAAATTTATTGCAGACTTAATATGAATGATAAATTAAAATTTTCATAGGCTCATCCAAATCCTAATAAAGTATAGCAAGAACGAATAGCCATAAGATTTTTGGTACTATTTAACTGGTTTGGTGACAATTTTTCCCAAAATTCAATAGATTTAGACATCTTAGATAATTAGAAAGCTTCAGAGAATTCCATCAAAAATAAAATAAGCTTGTTCACACTTTTTCATTCATTTTTAAGCGTTTGAAACTAAAATACATGTGACGAATATGATATTTTTTTAAACCTGAACATAATTTTGCTGCTTTTATTTAACAATACTTTCAAGTATTTTTTTTAAGTAAAACTAAAACTAACTAGGACTATATAAGTCAATAGCTTTTGTAATCTATTTATTTTGAAAATGGCATAAGTCACTTCACCGTAATGAATTTTCAATGACTGTACGAAATTAGCGAAATACTGAGGAAAACATCAGTATCCTGAGATAACAAATACAAGTAAATCTACTCGAAATTTTCCATCAATATTTTTAAACGGAGTAAAACGAAAACCCTTAAATATCTCGATTAAAAACAAAGTGACTTATGTCACTTTCAAAATAAACGGCTCAGATGTGAATTAATGTTTAATATTTATTACCTTAATAATATTGAATGGAAGATCCCAGCTAGAAGGCTTAGGTGGAATTGGTTATGAGATATTGACGAAATTTCTTGAAACAGAGAGCAAATTCTTCTGCCTAAACGAAAGATCAAACTTTTCCTCCTGAAAAACAGTGGCTATGCGATGGTAAAAAAAAATTGCACTCCTCTCTGCAATAGTTTCGCAATTTATCCAATCATCATATCAACGGAGAAGTATAATCGTTTGCCTGAATAATAACCAAGCTTTAATCTCAGGTCATCCTAAGTCATGTGACATAAGGCAATGCATTACCAGATTATTAAAGCAGCTTTATGTGGAGAAATAACTTTGATACTTTAACTACAGTGCTACAGACACAGAATTGCGGATATAATTCTGATAAAAATTATATAATAGAACAGAGAATTGAGAATATTATTCTGAAGGCATGGGCTTTCTTGTCAATTTTAATGCTAGCGAGTGTCATTCTAACAATGTTTTCTTAAATAAATTTCTTAAATATTTTTCATCATTGAATTTTATGAAATCTACTCGGGGAAATCTACTTGACACCGACTTCGTTGTTCCATGTGTCAAATTAGTGAAAACTTAATATGAACCAGATATAGCAGAATTGTCTAAAATCAAAGATGTCACAGTCCTTTTATTCTTTCATGCTAAACCTAAAGTATTACCTCTGCAGTAACGCAACTGTCTATTTCTTCTGGAATGTTTTTTTTTAAGTACATTATTTTAATTATTTTATTATAATTCTTGATCCATGATTTAACTTATATAATATAATAACATAAACATATGGTGTTCCAGAGTATCGAAAATTTTATCCAGCATCAGCGTGTAAAGATGCAACGGAATTCTGGTTGATACCGAAAGGTAGATCTTATCAATTTTTCTGTTATCAGAAATTCATAATATAACAGATATTCAAAAATATAACCGATATTTAAATGTACCATCATATAAACTCGAATGCTCCTTTAATAGGTTTTTTTGAATTATATGTAATGATTGAAATTAGGCCTTTGAATTTACCAATCGACTCATCAACACAAATCTACTGTAATACGAAAAATTTTGAATTCATATTATATAATCGAGGAAGCAACTTATAAACTACAAACGAGTCCTTAAATTTGTATTTTCTGAGTATATTGCGTTCAAAAAATTTGTCTAAATCTGTCTATGTGTTTGATCAATATTCTTGTGAGTTTGCCAACGGTATAGTCCTTATATTTATTACTACTGCAAAATTGCCCAGAATTCTCTGATAAAATTCTCTGTAAATGTAACGATAGTATATTTCCTTCTACCTTCCTTGCGCCGTAATTATTACTTTCATGCAATAATCCATTAATAAATTCATCAATAAAAATAATTTTAAGAAATCTATTGGTCCATTCATATGAGAAAATACTTTAGATCCTGTGTTTCTTTCATCGAAGCAAATGATAGTCTTTGAGATATTTGTTCGGATTCTGTGCACGTTATCCATTCTAAACTTTCTATCTCTTACACGGATTCACTGTCACTTTTACATTCATTATCTATTACCCTGATTTTTTGAATTCTTTCATTTTTTACTTCATTACTGTATTTATCATTTCCCTTCTTCTCTCTAGGGACAATTCGTCTAAGCGTACACGTTAATTCTTTTGTCAAAAAGCGAAAAATTGAACTCATATTCGCTTAAACTATCAGGTTTATAAGAAAGTTAGGTTATTTTCTTAAGGAAATATCACTTTCTTATATTTAAACAAATACTATACTACTACACTTGTAAAATCGTTCGCTCTTTAGATGCCACAAATATCTAACACTAAAAATCCTGAAATCCTGAAAATTAGAATTTTTTTCCCTACCCTGAAAAAATTTTGCATCGAGAGTTACAAATGGTAGTCAGATGGAGTTAGGTCACGCAAGTAAGATGGATCTGATAAAACTTTATATCCAAATGCATGTTGAAACATAACACCTTTTCAGTTGTGCAGTGCCAGATGAAGTTCAAGTATTTGTGCATTCAGTCGTGTTATATGATTGGAATATAAATTTGCTGTGACAATTTGATCTGGCTATAACAATTTCTAATGGATAGGACCTTTATAATCCCATCAAATACAAAACACTACCTTTTTTAGAGCAAATTGGCCTTCGCAAGAGCAAAAGATAAATAAAGAACCTAACATTATCTTAGTTCGTTTCCTGATTATATTGTCATACATAATTCACTTTTTATCACTAGTAACGAAGTGATCCAAGAATGGCTCAAATTGTTGCTGAGAAAGCAAACAAAAAGCAACGGAAATCCGGTGTGCCGTGTTTTTTTCTCTTACTTCCCGAGGAACTCCACTGCATCATTTATAGACAAATTCAACCTTGTTCAAATGGTTCTCAATCATGGGTAACACCTTCCGAGGAATTCAATACGATAAATATAATTAGATGTTCGAAAGGTGAAATACAAATTTTTATGAGTCTCTATGGCATTATGACCAAGTTGGAACATAGTGCCTAAAAACCATATCCCTCATATCTCAAAACTTAATGATTAAACACAGTTTTTATCAAAAATCAAAGCGTGAAAATACTAGCCTTTGATTAATGTTAAAATTGGCTAAATCATCCAAAAAGCATGAAGTTATAAACATTTCAATTGAATTAACAGAAAAACGTTGGAACTTTTCTACCAACCCAATAATTTTTTCCGCGTCTTCAATGCTTATTGGGCTCAGTAGCTTTGAAAATATTTCTGTTGGCACAAATCGCAAATTAATTTAAAAAAAGAAAATTTTATAGCCATTTTACAAGGGCAGCTTTTCACACTTCATAAGATTTTACACGCAAAGAGCTTTGGAATAAACTCACGAAACAATTTTGTTCAAACTAAACCTAAATAAAAATCGTTAGCACTAGAATTATCGCTTCAAACCAAATGGTAAGTGCGAGGCACCTCTCGAGTTCAAAGGGTTAAAAACAATTTCATATTTACTATTTTATTTATTATAAATATAATACACATTTACCAAAATAAAATTTTAGTAACCTTATTTTTTGGTTTATTGTCACATATGTATATCCGGCCTACCGTGAAATTTAAATATAAAATTCGTACAATATTGGCACACACAGAAAAAAGAATCGCCATCACTGATCCAGGTCTATCTTCTGCGTTTAAAGGATGTCTCGCAGGGTTCTAAGCTATCTTGTTTGGAATAGCTAACTTTTCAATCTCCACATACAGCAAGTCTTTTGCTTCTGGACCATCTTTTGCAACAAACCAACTAAGACAATAACTCCTTAATTAATTGTCTTGCCAAACGATCCGTCCATTTCGTATGCCCATATTCTTTGGTAAATTTATATATATAAGAAAGAAAGATAACAACATATAGTGCCAAATGAAAGATAATTTATAAATTGGAGCTTATCGAACGCGTGATACGTGATTATTTTAGAGGATATTAATTTTGTCAATATTCTAAAATGACTAGACTTTAAATATTGTAAATACGTCAGACCAAAAAAATTGTTTTTCTTGGCTTTTCTTCTAAATGTCAACTGATTTCATTTATTTTCAGTAATTTTTAAGGCACCGTAAATACCTCCTTGATTGGAAAAAAAATCATGTAAAGAACTGATAACGCATATACATCCTGCGAAAAGCGTTAGACTTAGAGTTTCACTAAATGCAACATTCTTTGAGAGAACTCTGAGCGCGAGTTCGACTGAATTTAACTTTCCCCTTTTAGACTAGGATTGATCAAAGTCACAAACACAATTCGATGCAAAAAACTCTTCTGACTGCATTTGCCTTTGGTTTCATAAAGTTTTTTGAAAAAGTTTTGCACGAAGAGCAGGCGACTATGAAAACGTCCCTTTTACCAATACAGGATTTTGATTATGAATTTCTTATCTTTTGAACAACCTCATTAATTTACTTATTTTCTTATAAGCAATTCTGATTTTAACAATGCATTTTTTTAACAATTTAATGATTTCTTAACTAACAGTATGCACCAGTCCGGCCTGGTAGTCCTGTGGTGTAACCATTGGACTATCCGCACAGAAGGTCGTGGGTTCGATTCCCGATTAGGACATAAAAAACTAGGATAGTTTTTAAGGGAGGGACACAATGGGCCCTCATAAATGGCATAAGTGTTTAAGACCCGAAAAGGATCCCCTCCATGAAAGAAAAAAAAACAGTATGCACCATATATGAGGAATGAATTGATAGATTAGTTTTGCATTTTCTAGTAGTACAGTCTCTTCCTGTTTCCGTTCTTTGAAATCTTAAAAATTTATTATCCTTTTTGTAATTTTTTCATTAATTTTGCACAAATCGTTTTTTTAGTTAAGATTTTATATAATATTATTACACTATTATTTTTATTAGTATTTATTTCATTATTCACCTTTATCATTTTATTTACGCTAAATTTTTGTATTGAGGATATAATTTGAAATTTTATAAAAGCTGTAGGATTTTCAACACCAATCTTTAATTATTGTTAATTCGTTAATTTTCATGATTTTTATATCAATTGATAGATTACTAATTTTATTGGTGTCCCTGTTTGAAGAATTTTGGATAAACCATAAATATCAGCTGTTTTTTATTCATTTATTTATTGGTTATTTTCCAAATTGATCATTCGTAGATTATTAAGTCCTGCGGTAAGATCTGTCGGAATCAATAGGTACATACAGAAATAGACATTTTTACCCACTGTTAGCTTGAAAGTGGCTTGTTTTTTCTTTGG
>JXPE01003898.1:0-11456 GCA_001015215.1 Holcocephala fusca
AATGAATGCTACACACTATCTGGCAGTTCTTTTCGTACTCCTAAAAGGGTTCCTTACAAAGATTTACCTTTCAGGATTTCAGGAAAACTTAAAAATCACGTTTTAGAGCAAATAGTTACTGATGTAAAAACAAATCCAACTATAATATAATGTTTTACTTGACTTCCATATTCAAATACAAAATAATAGCCGTTGATATGACATAGTTTCTGTATAAAATTGCCGGTCAACAAATATCGATATCGGTCCAGATATAGATATCGAAGGACAAGGAGAAAGGGAATGGACATAAATATAATTTTAAAAATAGTACCAAACNAAGAAGGGGAATGGACATAAATACAATTTTAAAAATAGTACCAAACGTAAATTGAGCAGAGAAATCAAAAAGTTTAAGTGATGTCGAGGAGAGATAATTCTTGAGAAAAGTTAAGCCAGTTTAAGACTAATTGTAGTAAACTTAATGTACTGCCAAATCAAGGACTAAATTTACGTTAATATTACTTAGAAAATTAATGTGTTATCAGTCTACAACTAATGATATTTGTGTTGAGAAAACTTTTTGAAAATTTGGGAATACCAACATCTTTGTAAAAGGATTAAGTGAATTGATTTGCCTAAATTTTTTTAAACATTTTTATTATCGTGGTGGTTTTTGATTTTCAATATTTTTAAATGCTTAGAATTGTTGCCATCAAATGAGGAAGATATTAGGAATAAAAATATTGAAATTATTATCACATTTCTTTTTTTATTAATTTTAAGTCTTTGATTAAAGAAATTTGAGAAAAATAAGCTTGATCCTAATTGAAAAATTTCCATCAATTTTTAATGCTGTTAGAAATTTTCTATTTTTGAATTCGAATTGAATTTGAATTTGAATTGAAATCTTGTGTATATTCCTTTTCCAATTTATTCAATTCTTAAGCTATCTTATGAATTTTATCAAATCTCGATTTTTGAAATTTTTATAAAAATAGAAGCCAATAATTTCAAATTCGTTAGTTAATGAGAAGGATGGATGCTCTTATCGAGAGACATCCTTTGATATTAAAAAGATTTTCGCGGACTTAGTCAATGTGCATCGGTGAATGTTCATTAATGAAAATTTATAGAATTTCATCTTTAAATTCTTTGAATATAAAGAAAATACAATAAAAGTAAGTTAGAAAATCATAGATAAAATTTCTTGATACTCGTATCCTTGTGTCTGGTTATTTATTTTTCTTGTTGTTACATTTGTTAAAAATTCTGAAATTACTACAATATTGTTTTATACATTTTTAGGAAATTTTTATGAAAATCATATGAGTGGACATGGATCATTTTTCTATTCAAATGGATCACGTTACACTGGACAAATAAGCTTAGGACATCGCCATGGATCAGGATCTTATTCTACAGATAGTTTTTCATATGGTGGTCATTTTTGGAATTCAAAATTTAATGGTCAAGGAAGACTTGAAGTACTTTCTAAAATTTATTTATTTACTTTAAAATAGATTTGTCTTGTTTGTTTGTTTTTTTTTCTTTGTTTTTAAAAGGCTTGTAGACAATATTTTGATGGAGAATTTAAGGATAATAAGATTCATTTTGGTAAAAGAGCTTATAAGAATGGAAGTTATGCAGGGCTATTTGATGAATTTGGATATCGAAAATGTGGTAAATTTTTATTTGAAAATGATGACTCTTATCAAGGACATTGGTATGAAGATGAATTTTGTGATTTTGGTGCATACAAATGGAATAATCCTGATGAAGAAGAACATATGGCATTATCTTTTAAGCCAATGAGTTATACAGGATATTGGTTAGACGGACAACGTCATGGAGTTGGTATGTTGGAATTTAATGAACGAATAATTATTTGTGTATGGGAATTTGATCATAAAAATGGACCAGGAGTAATATTGGCTGCAAATGGTGATATTTATGTAAGTGATGAAATGTTTTACAAAGATAATTTCATGTGCGGCCGTAAAATTGAAAATAATGAACAGATAAAACAATTGATAAAAAATGTTCTGTATTATTTCTATGAATGTGATATTAAAAAGAAAAGTTTTTGTAAAACATTTTGTAAAGGACGTACAGAAGAGTCATTTCAAACACGAATTGAAGCATTCACACTTGAAATTAAGAAATTATTAGAGTTTAGTAAATGTTGTAAAACTTCATTAATGCCAATACTTTTACCAAAATATGCTATGAACTATTACACTTCATCATTTGTTGAATTTATTTGTTGCTTGTATTCATATATTGAACCAGATAAATTACTTAATATAGAGATTAAGTGCATAAATCAAACTGTGATAAGTTGTCTTAAAATCCTAGATGAATTATACAGAAAATATGCAACTTTTAATATTGAAACTACACGAGATGATCCAGTGATGACAAGATTGGGTTTATGGCATTTTTATCGTGATATATTTCATAATAAATCAGGAATTAACATACGAGAATTAATAAATGAAGTTGATACTCTTCAAAGTACTTGTCCACGAGACTCACAAAATCCACGTGAAAAAGTTTTTTTTTGGCAATTTTTAAAACATTTTTTACATATTGTTGTAGTCTTAAATCAAAATAGTATAATAAAGTATAAAGTTCTGCAGGAATATTTGCCATTCTATGGATATTTTGCTACTATGTTCACAGTAGTTCTTAGAGAATTGAATTCTATGAAAAACTTTATTACACTAAAAACTTACTTAATGACAATTGAAGAACCCAAATTTTTATTTCGTTTGTTTGAAAAACTGAAAACATTTGAAGATGATCCAACAATTCGAACAGTTTTTCGATTTTTCAAACAATATTCACAACGTAAGTTAAAAAAATTGTATTTACTTATCTTCAGACTTTAGTAATTTAATTATTTTTAAAATTTTCTTATAGCTAAATGTAAGGAATTGGAAAAAGAAGGTCATTTCACTGAAATTACTGATGAAGATTTTGTGAAATGTGCACAAACAATTTTTCCGTGTATCGTAAAAGAAGGAGTTTTAAATGAAATTTCATTTAGGATAACACTATTGGAGTTTGCTGAAATAATTTTGCTTCTACTTGAGAAAAATATTATTAAAGTGAATATAGAAAATTTATTGAGAAAGGAGTTATCTTCAGAAAATATAAGCAGAGATGAAGATAGTTTAAATTCTTCTAGGACAAAATAATAAAATAAAATGAAATTACAAAAATTAATTTATATTAGAATTTTTATCAAATCCCTTCTTGGATTGTAAATTAATTATTTCAAAATTAAATAATTTTAAAGATTTATTATTTTGTTTTATAGTTTTGTGTTGTTGGAAGATTTTGAGTTAATTAACAAATTTGTTCATATTACTTGAAGCTCCTTAAATTTTAAAGCATGCGCTCTATTATTTCTGATCTTCTTTTGTTATTTTGGAGTTATAGTTAAATTTACATTACCTTAAAACTTCTGGACGACAAAATATTTATCCTAGGTGTACTGTTTGATATTAACTTCACTTTTTTCAGAGTTCGGTAGAAATTTTACAAATTATAAAATACATCNTTAAAGCAAGCGCTCTATTATTTCTGATCTTCTTTTGTTATTTTGGAGTTATAGTTAAATTTACATTACCTTAAAACTTCTGGACGACAAAATATTTATCCTAGGTGTACTGTTTGATATTAACTTCACTTTTTTCAGAGTTCGGTAGAAATTTTACAAATTATAAAATACATCCTATTCAATATCTGTTCTTTTTAGATGGATACTTAAAGAAGTATATAGTTTGATGTCCTAATAAAAAAAGATAAAAGTGTCTAAGATAAGAATGTATTAATTTAAATTAATACTTTCTGCATCTGGATAAATAAATGGAGCTGCCTGACCACACCTCTAAGATCACTCTTCGAGTATAATAAAATAAGTCTAATTTGGAATTGATAACAAATGAG
The DNA here is from genome assembly GCA_001015215.1 of Holcocephala fusca. Taxonomy (NCBI): domain Eukaryota; kingdom Metazoa; phylum Arthropoda; class Insecta; order Diptera; family Asilidae; genus Holcocephala; species Holcocephala fusca. The sequence continues at coordinate 3,937 of JXPE01003898.1, forward strand.
AAGATCAATGGGTTTATTAAAAAAAAAAAATAAATTGTTCATTCATAGGACCAGAATTCTACTGTCGCCTACCAAAAAGTCATACAGACTCTATTCTTAAGTATTGGGAAGGAAGAAGATTTAACGTTCTTGCATTGGATGAATCAACCGGATATTAAACAATCAAAAATATTAATGAAACCCCATAAGAAAATTTCGATGAATCTTCTCTTGCCAAATAAAGCTAATCATCATTGAGTTATCTACTACGAGTCATTGTCTCTTGACTTGTCATCTCAAAAAATAAGNCTTCGAGTATAATAAAATAAGTCTAATTTGGAATTGATAACAAATGAGAAGATCAATGGGTTTATTAAAAAATAAAAATAAATTCTTCATTCATAGGACCAGAATTCTACTGTCGCCTACCAAAAAGTCATACAGACTCTATTCTTAAGTATTGGGAAGGAAGAAGATTTAACGTTCTTGCATTGGATGAATCAACCGGATATTAAACAATCAAAAATATTAATGAAACCCCATAAGAAAATTTCGATGAATCTTCTCTTGCCAAATAAAGCTAATCATCATTGAGTTATCTACTACGAGTCATTGTCTCTTGACTTGTCATCTCAAAAAATAAGCTACTTCGTTGATATTATTTACCTCTAACTTACTGAATGTACTTTTTAAATATCCAGCTCCCGCTTGACAATAGGTGACACATTTTGGAAGGCCTATAAAAACCGTGTTGACAGTAACTTCTCAAAATGTGATAGCCATCTACAAATAATTTAAAATCCATGAGCTTAAAAAAAAGAGATGCATCAAAAATTATTCAGGTTAATTTTTTTTTAAGAAATACATAACTCCCCAACAGCTCTTTTTAATAGCTTACTATGAAGACAAGCCAATAGTTCTTACAAGAAGAATGGAAGTAAAATTACATCTAATATTCATTAGACTTTGGAATAACAAACTTTTTATTGTTGTGATATTTTCAGAGCTTCTAGAAAAGAAAATTTTTAATTTTGGTGATGATATCGCAGTAATTTCTGAATATGTTATTTTCCTGCAAAAGGCTAAGATTATTTTAAGCATAGGAGTTACAAGCTATTGGAAAAATAAATTAGTAGTGAATTCAAATGTTCAACATACTCATACTCGTATTTTAAAATTAAGTTGCTTTGTTTCACATAACAAATTTTAAAATTGTTTATTTATTTACTAACATTTACTAATATTTATTTAATTTTAGAAAGTAAAAAACAAAAGCAATTTACTACTCAGATGAACTTACAATGAATGATTTATCCTACCTTATGGTTCATATTTTCAAGAGCTTCAGATGTAATTTTGATGAAAAGGCCAATATAAAGTTGTAAAAATATGATTCAAGTAAATAAGGATGAAAGTTTATTTGATTTCCGTTTTTAAAAAGATGAAAACTAAGTATAAAAATTTAGTCATTATGGTGGTACCCAGCCACCAAATGCTGCTTCAAGTTCACCAGCAATTGTAAAACAAAGTTTATCTTGATATGGGGCTGCTACCACTTGAAATCCTGTTGGTAAACCATTTTTACTAAATCCCATGGGTACATGTGTAGCTGGAAATCCAATAATATTAAAGAGAGCACAATATGGTACTCCAGGTATGTTAACAATTGAAGTGTTATGATAAAATGCTGGACAATGAAAAGTTGGATAAAATAGAACTCCATTTTCTCCTAGTATATCCTGAAATTCATTAAATAAAGTTTTTTAATTTAAATTTAAATTTTTATTTATTTTTCTGTTTTTGAAAAACCAACATAGAAATGAATTTAAATTACATTTGTGTTTGATTGTTGTTTGTAAAAAAAATTTCTTTGATATGTCGGTTTGTGGAATTGAAATCTAAGTTACATCTAAGCCCTTTTTTTCCTAAAAATTACGTGGAAATCAAATTCGCGTAAAAAGATCTACCAAATCTATAGAACAAGTAAAGATCGAATTTAAATATGAAATTCGTTTTGTAATGACTTAAATAGAAATATGTAGGCAGTTCAATAAAAACTCGTGTTTGAAGGCATTTAACATTCATTCATATGTTAATTTTGATTTATCAGTCATTCCAGTAAGTCATATAAAATGAAGTATCGTTTAGTAATTCGCATTTTACTGAATGTGAAAACGTGTAAGGAGATAAAAGAAAAGTTAAATGCTGTTTACGGGAACTTTTTGCTACATTCATTTTTGATCAGGTATGCCCAGAACATCTGGCAGATATGATGTGGATAATACTATAATGAGTTGAACAGCTTCGTTAAGGAATTATAAGAGACACTTCCCGATTTGGCGAAGAAAAAAGTGCTCTTTTATTACGACAACGCATCAGAGCATTTATTTGGAGTTGTCTCTATCAAGCTGCATGAACTACAATTACATTGCTCCGGTAAAGCAAATTCTACGGAACTCCCAGGGATGTTGAGAGTAGTGAAAACTTTTAAAAGGAAACAACTCCCAGGGACGTTGAGAGTAGTGAAAACTCTTAAAAAGAAACTATTCTAAGAAATGAAAAATTAATTTTTGAAAAAAATTCGCACCTTCCTTCCTAAGACGTGTACATTTTTAATTTGAAATCGTGGCGAGTAAAATATTCGTATTTGCTTAAATCACTCACTAGTTAGCTTAAGACCATATTTAATTATGTCAGTAGTACAAACAGGATTATCTTCAACATTATTGCTTTTAGATTCCTTAGAAAGAGTATTTCCCATAGTTTTTTTCGGCAAAGTGTTTATCAATTAACAATTCTACGATGTCTGCTGATGTAAAATCAATGAATCCTTCTATGAAACTTTTACATGTTAAAATTTTGATATTAGAAAAATTTACAAAATGAGTTCAAGAATATTATTTTGAAGATATTCAAGTCAAATACCTTTCCAACATACATTTATAGCACCTAGTTTTAATTTATATAACAATATTTGAACTTGATATATTTTCATTGACATTGTTTCAGTATTGATTAGCTTATTAAAAATGTGCTCAGATGCAGATCGAAAGATTATAGTAATTATATGCTTTTAATCATCATAAAGAGTATGACAGGATGGATGATCGGGTGAATTATCAAGAATGAAAAACATTTTAAATGCAATCAAAATATTTTTGATTTAAATGCGTCTAAATTCTAGCACAAAATGTTTTGTGGAACCATTCAGTGAAAATATTAGTGCTCACACAAGTATTTTTATAATCAAATCAATATACTGGCAATTTATGTAAATTTGAGTCGTAACACTAATAATCGATTTATGAGATCTCATAAAGCACTTAAATTAAATAAACGCGATAATGAATCTTTGCTATATTGATTGAAATTTGAATTTTTAAAAGTACAGATTTATAATTTTCAACGTGTACAGAATCTATTTTAATTTTAATAAAATTTTGAAAAGTTTTTTTTCTTCCTAAAATATGAAGTTCCAGATTGTTTAGGGATTAAAAACTTGAACGGATTATTGAAGTCACTGAAGAATTAATAGATTTTTAAAAGAAACAATTGATAAATTTAAAGGCGAATGAAGAGATGAGCCTATGGGGTGTAATTAGAAAGGTATAGCAACTTTGAAACATCTTGAGTTGAATTTTGTAACTATTGATAAATGCATTCATTCCCAGTACAGGATGTAGCATTTATAACATGTGACAATGGAACATTTCTAATTGCTCAAAGGAATAGTTAAATTTATCAATTGAAAAGAAAAGAATGATTTCAAAGATGAAAGAGTTTAGAATATAATTTTACGTTGAAGTTTACCTTCCCGAAACTGTATTATATGAATATATAAATATTGATAAATATTGACGATTGTGTTGGAGCAACTAAAAGTCACCTATATGTTATGAACCTTAAAGAACCCTAACTTTACTTTATACTCATAATATTGATGATAAGAATTAAAAAAAGAAAAAAAATAGTATATCCTTAAATGCTATTCAGGGAAATGTTTTCACTACTTTTTAATGGTAAGAAATTGTAAAAATGAAAATGTTTTGAAGTAACATCACTAAAAAATCAAAATATAAGTGAAATGATTTCTTAAAATTAAATTTAATAGCCAATAAAAATTAGAGGAAAAATAAATTTTCAATTTTCTTATCAAGCTGAGTGTATAGTTGACTTACCAAAAGCTGCTGTTTTAATACCTTTGCCTTTTCTATGTAGTTTTTCCTTGTTGCTTCAGACATAAAACCATTAGTATTTTGAAAAAGAAGGAAAAATAGGGAATGAAATGAATATTTTGGAACTGTTATTGCATGTTTAAGGAATTCCATAAAAATATTATCACGTTTCTAGAAAAATAATTGAATTAGTAAAATAATACTAAGTAGAAATTTTTACTAATAATTTATTATTACCTTTGGGTTATCGGGATGGCGAAGCATATCAGGTTTGTCCTGTATTTGGAAAAATGACGATAAACAAAGTTCTGTTTGTTCACTTAAATCGATTGAAGTTAACTATAAAAAAAATCATATAATTTATATTAATTTTATCTGATGAGAATTTTAATTACATAAATTGCTTAAGGCTTAATAAAATAGGAAAGGAAAATCTTTCTTACTATCTAATCAATTTTAAAGCAAAGGTCTCATTTGCAGAAGCACGCAGGTTAAGAACAAAAAAAACTAAATAAATCATTAATTATGCTCAGAAAAATGTAATATTTTAACAATTTCGTCTAGGTTTAAGATCATAAGAACTTTGCAAGTTACAATTCAACAAGAATGAAAGAAAATTATTGAAAATGGTAATCAAATTACCGAGAGGAAAATATATTATAATCAATTTATTCGCTATGCAACAATTTTTAAAAAACGATCATCAATTCGGAAATAAAAAAGTAAATATATCAAGGCAGAAGATATTTATTCATTTATTAATTTGTGAGCCGAAAAAGTTTATTAAAAAGTACATCTAAAAAAATCTCATCATCATCAGTACATCTACATCTAAAAATCTCAAAAATATCTTAATGAGACATAAACAAGGAAATTTATTTTAAAAAAAGTGAACTATGAGGTATTTAAGAAAATGTCTCATTTAACTCATTGACTACCATACAAATTTAGAGCATTACCTTGGGAGCCTGGGAAAACCTATAAGACGACAGCATCTACAAAAATATGTAAATAATAANAGACATAAACAAGGAAATTTATTATAAAAAAAAGTGAACTATGAGGTATTTAAGAAAATGTCTCATTTAACTCATTGACTAGCATACAAATTTAGAGCGTGTCACCTTGGGAGCCTGGGAAACCTATAAGACGACAGCATCTACAAAAATATGTAAATAACAAAATAAACTGGCAGTAATAATTAGCGGATAAAATCAATTAGTGAGTGTATAATTTCAACGAAATTGTGAAAACACAAACGGGCCAAACACCAGAAAGCAAGAAGTAATTACGTTGTTACAAGGATAATGAAAATTTTGCTCTACAAATACATACATTTGAGATGAGTAAAGTAAGAAGCTAATCGGAAAGATTTTATTGAAATAAAAAGACGTACCTAAGTATTAAAGAAAAATATTTTGTTGAATTNTGAAGTTAATCCGAAAGATTTTATTGAAATAAAAAGACGTATCTAAGTATTAAAGAAAAATATTTTGTTGAATTCAATAAGTAAAGTTAATGAAATTGGATACAAATAAATATTTATCTAAAAAATAAAGTGTGACGTAGTAAAGTAACTACAAAAAACATAGTTTCACCGATAAAGTATCGATAAACATCAGATATCAAGACGATGGGGATAATTGGACAAGTGAAAAGAGTGATCCACCACAGTTTGACTTTAGAGGAAATCCTGGGTTAATAATTCCAGATGATATAAAATCACCAGAGAATTGTTGAAAAAATCAATCGTAATGCTGCATAAGAAATAGCAGTTATGGAAAATTATTACTATTCTTCCGGCTGCGAGATTGGAAGGATAACAATGTTAAGGAATTATGAGTTTTCTTTGGCTTGCTTATCCACACCGATCCATTGAACATTATTGGAATTTCGCCTTTTGGAAGACAGGAATGTCGAGAAATCGTTTTCAACTAATACTGAGATTTCTACATTTCAACAATATTGAGGAGCAAATTGATGACCGATTATGGAAAATTAATCCTATATCCGAACGTTTTAACGCAATTATTGATCGCATTTAAAAGCTTGAGAGAAAATTGTATATTGATAGTTATCTTGCGAGAAAGATTACTTTTTCGACAATATATAAAAAACAAACGTCATAAGTACGGCGTCAAACAATACGAACTTTGCGAATCTGGAAAAGTGATATTGAAAATGAAAATTTATGCGGAGAAATATGATGAGTTAGGTGAAGGAAGTCATGCTACAAATGTTGTTTTGATTTTGATGGGAGATTTCCTGAATCATGGCTATGGGCTTTATATGCGCAATTATTATAATTCAGTTGAAGTCGAGAAAGATCTTACGAGTAAGTCAACATATGTATGCGGACCATTGAGATTTGATCAAAAGGGTAATCCAGAAGATTTGATCAAAAAGAAATTGAATCAAGCACAATCTGAATGGCTTAGATCAAGTTTTGTTGTGGTTAACAAATGGAAAAATAAATGAGATAGGATGTCTTCACTTTATGCAACATGCACAAAGTGGAAATCCGAAATGGAAACATTTCTAACAAACCAGATATAATCAGAGATTACATTTAGGGAGTGGCAGATATTGATCGTTCTGACCAATGCATGTTCTATTAATCATCTTCAGGAAAACAATCTATTGGTATAAGAAAATTGCATTGCACTTTTTCGAAATCTTCCTGCACAATATTTACGTATTTCATAATCAAAGCAATCGAGGAAATAAAAAGATTAGGCTGCTTCGATTTAGGGAATCAATTATTCTGCATTTATTTTATGGCGAGAACAGCAATGAAGGAGAAAGCAGTATTTGTAATTTTAGGTTTATCTGATTTTTATTACTTGGAATATCTTTTCCCACAGCCATGCCAAATGTTTACAAAGTAAAAGCGACTCAAAGAAAGTAGATATTTTTATTCAGTGTGTCTGATTCAGCGTTGCTAATTCTTGCAAATTCTTGTTATAACCGAGTAATCTAAGTTATAATTTTTATATTACGAAACCTTACTACGAGATATCTCGTAGTTAGCAATCAATGGGTAAATTTTTAAATAGTCTTATTCTATAAGCAGTACATTATTTATTAATCTAAGCTCAAATAAAAATAATATTTCAATACGCTCCAATTATCTTATCATAGAAATAAAATCTTAAAAGATATTAAATATTTGTTAAATTTACATGGAAAAAAAATGATATGTCAAAGTACTGAATTTTAGAGTAAAATGAATCTTCAAATTGATTTGATTTTAACATACTCTTCAGAAAGTTTTATTTTTATTTTGACTTAATCGCTGCGATGTTTTACAAAAATTTCAAATTGTAATATCCTGGAGGGTTCTATTATGTGACCATTCTTATTTTT
>JXPE01003941.1:0-14999 GCA_001015215.1 Holcocephala fusca
GTGGAGGCGTATTTCCTCCAGGTGCAGCATACGCTAATACTAATATGATGGCTGAATTGGAAAAGTACAAATACGGACTTAAATTTGAGGTAGTTTCATCAAAAGAAGAAACGCCAATTACAGAATAGAGCACAAAATATACTTAACAGACTGAGTTTACTAACTAAGGAAGGAATTATTATTTACAATATCACTCGCAACGATCTTTAACGCTTATACATTAAATATTATACCTTTCTTTACTATCCCAAGTGCAATTAACTCTGCAAGTAATAAAAATATATTTATAACTTGACATAATCTTATTAAAATTTCCTTAAGAAGTGTGCAGTAACACCTTCTATACCGCTTTGATTGCATGTTGAATTATATTTGAAATTTGGTTGATTAATTAATGCGAAAGCGATTCTTCTTTTTAGTAGTTTAATTTTGAAAGTAATTTTACGAAAAATAAATCCATATTTAGCTTTTTATAGTTATTTTTTTCTATTTATTATATTTTTCTGTTTACATAAGGCAACATTTTAGCCAACATTTTCATATTTTATCTAGCCTACAAATCGGATTCTCTTCAACCATTTTAAGATCAACCTTTGGTCCAATAAGATCACGTATATTGTTAATACCATATTTGATCATAGTTGGACGTTCTAATGATAGCCCCCATGCAATTACATTTACATCTGGTGGCAAACCCATAGGTAATAACATTTCTGGTCGAAAAACTCCAGAATTACCGACCTAAAACCAAACATTTTTTTAAAAAATTTTTTTCGTATGCCAAATAATTTTACCTCAATCCATTTATTAAGTCCTGGATGGAAACAGAATATTTCCATACTTGGTTCAGTGTAAGGATTATACGCTGGCTTGAATTCTAATTCAGTAATTCCTAGCTTTCTATAAAATTCATGTAATGTTCCTATTAAGTCACCAAGCGTAAGCCCAACTGCAGCTATAACTCCCTCAACTTGATAAAATTCAGCTAAATGTGTAGCGTCAAGGGTTTCATTGCGAAAAACTTTATCAATGCTGAAGTATTTTACTGGCTTAAACCCTTCTGGTTGATTAGCCAATTTATAAAGCATCCGAGCACTTACAGCAGTAGTGTGTGTTCTCAAAAGATTTTTTTGAGCCTCTGCGGATTTCCATTCATAACCATAACCCAAGGAACCATATCCTCCTTTTTCATGAGTTGTTTTAACACGATGAAAATACTCTTCAGGGAACTTATAACTTTTCTCTGGATGACTTACAAAAAATGTGTCATGTGCATCTCGTGCAGGATGTTGTTGCGGTTGAAAGAGGGCATCGAAATTCCAAAAAGATGATTCCACATAATTATTGGTTGGCATTTCAGAAAATCCCATTTCTAAAAAAATCTGACGAAATTCCGTCCGTACTTTTAAAAGTGGATGCAGATGTCCACGAGGAAGAGCAGCTCCCATTGCATCAAAATTATATGGTTTGAATTCTAAATTTTTCCATAAACCTGAATTTAACATTTCATCCGTTAAATCCGTTTCAAGTTTTTTTATAGTTGTCGAAAATTCTGGGCCTTTTGAAGCAACAAAACTTTTTGTAACAATTTCTTGAATCAATTTACGTTTTTTATATTCATTTTTAACATTGTCTGACAAATTTGTGATGTTACCATTGGAAATTGCTGCTAAATCTTCTCTAACTTTGTCTTGAATTGTATCAACTTTTTTTTTAACAAGTGGAGGATTAGTCGTCTTATCTAAAACGATCCATCCATGAGACATGGCTTTGCTGAAACCAATCTTTGCATTTGGTGAAGATTTCATTAGTTCAGCTTGTGGGATGCCTTCTGATGGTACAAGACTATAAATTCCAGCTTCATGACTTCCATTTGCTAATATAAATTTTCCTTCTTCAGTTAATTCAAAATTTTTTCGAGAAGTTTGTTCAACATTCACCAAATTACCGGCTGCTTGTATGCTCTTCAATGCGCCCACAATTTTCTGATGGTCTTCATTAAATTCACTAACTAAGTCTAGGGTGTCACATTTATCACGTTTCTCCAAATATTGAAGAATTCTTTCTGTTAATTCTGGGTGCATTTTTAATTAAAAAATTTTCGCAACTACCATGTACTTCGTGGCTCTATACAAATCAGGGCAAATCAAGTAACTGTCATTCGGCTAGTTGTGCGATGATTGTGGAATTGCCACATGGCAATTTGATGAAAAGTGCAGTTGAAAACAAAATTTTATTGAATAATTGTTGCTTTTATTAATAAAAGTTCCATAAAAGCATTTTTAGTAGGAATTTACTCAAAAATTTGATTCGAATAGTTGAGGAATAGGAAAATAATGTGTATAAAATATTTTGATGTGAAACTCGCCGTGCTAGTACCGTTGTGAAAACAAGAAGCTGTCCATTGAAAACGCAATTTTATAGAATTGGTTGAAGTTTGACAACTCTGTCATCTCAGAAATTGCTCGCTTGTCAAGTTTTTTGAAGAAATTTTGAGAATAATTCATGAATTGCTTATTTTCCCGATTACCACTTACTGATTGCTAATTAAAGAGAATTTAAATGTCGCTTTCAAGTTTATTACCAGCCCCAGCTAATTCCGTTTGGGACCGGGAAGATGAAAGGAGAATGGTAGCTAAAGGTGCCCCATCAATGGGTGCACTTGTTACAGCAAAAATAGCAGCTCCACCATATGGACAACGCAAAGGATGGGTTCCTCGCAATGAGGCTGATTTTGGAGATGGTGGTGCATTTCCTGAGATCCATGTTGCCCAGTATCCGTTAGGTAATTTTTGTTATATGTTGAATAAAAATTTCTTGTGCTTTCCTTGATGGCTACTAGAAGTAGATAAAAATAAGAAACCCTTCACCTAAATACTAAATTTTTTATTAGGCATGGGAGCACCGGGAAATATAGGAAAGAAATCTAATGCTCTAGCTGTTCAATTAGATCAAAGTGGAAAAATAAAATACGATGCCATAGCAAGACAAGGTCATGGTAAAGATAAAATTGTTTACTCAAACATAAATCAACTATTGCCAGCTGAGGTTTTAGCAGAAGATTCTGAAGAATTACGTCGTCCAGATGATGAAATAATTCTAGAAACAACAGATGCAACACGTAAAGCATTAGAAAAATTAACAAATCAAAAAATTGCAGCCGCTATGCCTGTCCGACATGCTGAAAGAGCTGCACCTGCACAATATATCCGATATACACCATCACAGCAAGGTGATGCTTTTAACTCAGGTGCAAAACAACGCGTAATTCGAATGGTTGAAGCACAAGTAGATCCTATGGAACCTCCAAAATTTCGAATTAACAAGAAAATTCCACGTGGTCCACCATCACCTCCAGCTCCAGTCTTGCATTCTCCATCTCGAAAAGTTACAGTAAAAGAGCAAAAAGAATGGAAAATTCCTCCATGCATATCGAATTGGAAAAATGCCAAAGGTTATACAATTCCTCTGGATAAGCGTTTAGCAGCTGATGGTCGTGGTTTACAACAAGTTCATATAAATGAAAAATTTGCAAAAATGGCTGAAGCATTGTACATTGCTGATAGAAAAGCTCGTGAAGCTGTAGAAGCAAGGGCACAACTTGAAAAGAAATTGGCACAAAAAGAAAAGGAGAAAAAAGAAGATATGCTGCGACAAATGGCACAGAGAGCTCGTGAAGAACGTGCAGGAATTAGACTGCCTGATGGTGATGGAGGTAATGTTAATCCAGAAACTAGAGAACGAGATGAATTGCGTGCTGAACGTCATAGAGAAAGAGCAAGAGATAGAAATTTAGCCCGTGCAGCACCAGATAAACGAACTAAACTTCAAAGGGAACGAGAACGAGATATTTCTGAGCAAATTGCTTTGGGAATGCCTGCTAAAACAAACGCCGGAGGCGAAACGCTATTCGATCAACGTCTATTTAACACAACAAAAGGAATGGATTCAGGTTATGGAGACGATGAAGCGTATAATGTTTATGATAAACCATGGCGTGATTCTGGCTCATTAGCTTCACATCTTTACCGTCCGACAAAGCAAGTGGACAGCGATGTTTATGGTGCAGATCTTGAAAAAATTGTCAATACAAATCGTTTTGTGCCTGATAAAGAATTTAGTGGAACAGACAGATCTGGACAAAGTTCACGTTCTGGCCCAGTACAATTTGAAAAGGAAGAAGATCCATTCGGTTTGGATCAATTCTTGAATATGGCAAAGAAAGCACCTAAACGAAAAGAAGATAAAGGAGATGAGCGCGGTGAAAAGGATAGGAGTAGTAGCGATAAAAGAAGGCGGCGAGATTAATTTATTATAGGAGCAATTATAAATTTTCATTATGATACTTTCGCGATTTTTATTGTCTTTTAGAAATATTTTTAATCGATTTTAGTTAAGGTCTAAATATAAAGTAGATATCTTGTACTCTGTTCCAAAAGAAAATAAGTAGATTTGGAAAATTCTTTAAAAAATTAAAAATATTTGAAAAAATTTTTCTTTCTTTAGAATTGCTAATTACTTCTTTAGAGCTTCTATCATAAGCACTTCAATCACCGAACTCGATAATTTGGTGGTTTCAATTATTGGTAACTAAACTAATATATTGTTCTGAAGTCTGATCCTGTAAAATTTTACAATTTTTTTCAAGTTTTAAATAATAATTTTTTTTTCTTTGAGTTTTAAAAAGGAAAGCTGGTTGTGAAAATTACAACGGTTTTGCTAGAATTCACTTACTAACTGTTTTCTTAGTGTTACTTCCATTACTTCTCAGTGTACCAAATTGATTTCTGTTTTCAGTTGACAATTTTGTGATTTTTCAATATTTTGTCACATTTTGCAGCTTTTTAATTTGCTTTAGTTTGTGAAGCGGATGAACGAGACTAATTTATCTGAGTTTAGGATGAAATACTATCCTTTCTCATTTACAGGTCATTGCAGATTACTTCTCTAGATGCAATTTACATCTAAGAAATGACACCGTTTATTCTGACTTATAAACTGAAGGATGAAATAATGTGGAAATTATCCGAAGGAAACCGTTTTGAGATATTCAAATCTAAGGAAAACACTTATAAGTATTAAATCCACTGTAATTGATGATTTATGGAAGATATCTTCAAAACCTACGATTTAGCTACTAACAAGCAAATTATCTACAGGATCTGGAAAATTAGTGTTTTTATAGTTCTAGAATTTTTTCTGAAAATCTAATTGAAGCCATTTTTAGTTAATTCGGCTAAGTGATGAAAATTTTTGCATGCCTTAAATAAATTACAGAACATTAACAGGATAAAATCTTCATCTCTTATTTTTCTTCTCTTTTTTTGCCTACAAATTTTTCTTTGGAGTGGGTTAATATTTCAACACAATTGCCCTTTAATATGGTTTGTAAGTTTTAAGTTAGAAAATCTTTTAGACTTTTTTTTCTTTTAAATATTTCACCTCTCAAAACAGTCCAAATGATTTAAATATTTTTGAGGTCTGAATTTCTAAGATATTTTACCTTACTTTATGATATTCTTAGCATGAGAGCGCGTTTCGGTGTAAAGATGTTGCATCATAACCCTTAGCTGTTAAATTACTGTAAAAAAGGTATCAGTGCATATTATATAAGCCATCAATTGAAATGAAAGATATTTGAAAATTTTTCAACATATTGTAAGCCCAAAATTGATTAGTGTTTTCACAGAGTAAGATTTTTCAGTGGTAAAAATATTTTCAGAAGATATGGGCAAATTTGAGCGTTGGCTGAGTAAATTCGCAATATAAATACATTTAAATAAGTACATTTTTTTGCATACAAAATCATGAAAATGATCAGTAAATACAATGATGATAGANATTTTCACAGAGTAAGATTTTTCAGTGGCAAAAATATTTTCAGAAGATATGGGTAAATTTGAGCGTTGGCTGAGTAAATTCGCAATATAAATACATTTAAATAAGTACATTTTTTTGCATACAAAATCATGAAAATGATCAGTAAATACAATGATGATAGAATTAAACTTCAAATTCTTGCTTTTTATTTTATAATTTAATTATGGGTCAAGTCCTTTCAACAATATTCACTGCCTTCGTTTTATTGTTATTAAATGCTTTTGTTTGAAGTAAACAAGTCAAATAAATGAAAAGACTGAATTGCATCAAAAAAAGATTTTTAAATTACGTAGCATTCGGAAATGAGAAGAGCCATAAATGCTAAGTGGAAAATAAGTAAAAGAAATTGCGGATGCTGATTAAAATATGTAAGCTGATTTTTACAAGAAACTTGTAGAAGGAATAAAAATTAATTAATTAAAACTAAATTTAAAAAAGAGATCATAAAAATATTTATTAAATAACGAATGAATACAAATCCAGACTTCCATTTCAACTGAAGGGAACAAAATCACAAAAAATATGTTTAAAAAACCAGGCAAACGTTTCCACACTTGTCTAGGCTTAAAAAAGTGTAATTAGTTTTATGTTGTTTTCTTTTTTTTTGTCATTCTTGTTAGCAAACGCTGATTTTTAATTTAAATAAGAAAATAATACTACGAATTATGTAATTTAAATTAAAAATTTATTAATTTTAATAGATAATTTGTGTACTTCTAGCATCTGTAGATGATGTAATAGCTTCTTCCAAATTAGTATCTAATTTTCGGTATTGTGCAGTGTGCTTTCTTCGTCCAGATCTACCTTTATGAGATCTCCGACCTTCCAGTATTAAGGCCAGCAATTTTGTTTTATTGTGGTAGAGAACATAACCTAAAATGGTAATAAATGTTCCAAAAAGAAAATAAGTAAAAAAATTTGATTCAGAGTCCTCGTAAACTTGATTTGAGGCTGGTATGTAGTTCGAACTAACATCTAAATCATTCTTTTGTGAATATTCAGGTAAATTTTTTATAGGTTTTTTTTGGAAACGTTTTAAATCCCCTTGTAAAAGTGGAACATCCTCTGGAAAATTATCAACTTCACTAGAATAATTTTGATCATCTAATTTTGGATTTTCTTGCATTAAATCTTCGCCACCGTCTGGATGTATTTCAACGTTTTCTTTAAATGAATCATCCCTTAAGAGTTTTTGTGAATTTTTTGCATTTTCATTTAAATCTTCTTCTGGTTCATTTTTTGTGTCAATACTTAAAGAATCTTTGGGCTGTGCTGCAATTTTTTGGGTTTCATTTAAATCATCATTTGCTTTATTTGTTTTTTCACTGCTGGTTTTGGTATCTTCTTTCTCATTCAAATATTTCTTTTCCTTTCCATTTGCTTGACCTTGTGAAACTGCAGCTGCAATTGGTAATTCACCAGTAATATTTTCAGAATTTTTTTGTATCTGCTGAGTTTTATTTTTGGAAAGTGATGAATTATTTTGTGTTACATTTTCATTTCCTAAATGAATTTTGTCATTTTCATTTTTTTTCTCGCCAACAGATCCTTGCGATAGACTTTCAGCCCCATAACCCACGTTATCTACAACATTATCATTACTATGAAGATTTTTCAAGTTGATTAAATTATTAGAAATAGAAGAACTGGAAATTAAATTTCTTATTAAAGAAATTGTCTTGCACATTGGTTTGAGTTTAAATTTAACTGAAATCATTTCTTCTGCCCATTTTGTATCGAAACAAAGTAATTTACAAGACTCAACATTTTGTATAAGATTCGTTACATTAACAGCTTTCCAATTGTGTTTCAAATTAGGAAGAATACTTGAAAAATTCTCACAAAACTTTTTTACTTTCGCATTATCAAGCACTTCAGTCGCATTATCTTTTATCATTAGTCGGTCTGTAAGACTGGTGATTTCTTCCGATTTTGAATTGTTTAAAAGCATAACAATTTCATAATATGTTGGGCATAGTATTTGATTCTCTTTTTTACAGCAATCTTCTAGAAAGCAATCATTTAAAAAAGGAAAATTTGTTTTATTAAAAAGAGTTTTTTGAAACGATTGCAATGATTTCTGAATTGTTGGCAATTCAATGTCAGACCATGGCGATGTAAAGCTATTTTTATCGATTGAAGCTGATTCAACTTGAAATTGTAATAATAATATGTAGATTCCAATTGAAATTAATGTTGATTCAATCATGTTTTTATGAATAATTTTTAATTATGCGGGAAAAAAAACTTCGACATTGAATTCCTTACACAAGTGACAACTGAAAATTTGACATTTGATGACAAGAAAAAATTATAAGTTGATTAGAGTGTTGCCAAAAATCGATTTCAGAGTCATCTGGTGTAAAAAAATATGACCTATGTTTGGAAAGTGTATTTTTTTTTGTCAGAGCAGAACATTTTTTTTATTTATTTATTGATTTATTGATTTGATCAATAATCGATTAAAAGGTTCAATAATAGAATATGATTTACATTTTGCATGATGATTGAGGCGGAACATTAATTTTATGAAACTAAAAAAAAGAATACTTTGGTGGTTTCTTTGGTGAATGTTTGAATTAAAATTCAAAAATTTAAGGGTTCGATCATTTCAACATTTTTGTTCTTGTTTTTGTTGTCTTCTATCTTTGACTTCCTGTATTTACTTTTAATTAAATTTTTTTAATAATTGAAACCAATTTAATTTGATATATAAAAATTTTATACAATAATTGTCTACGAAGAGATATGAAATTTCTCAATGATAATATTAACGGTTCGCTCAGCTTGGTAATTGAAGAATCGTCAGATCTGTGATAGTATTTTGCTCCTAAAATTTGAATACTATGCCTCTTCGTTGACTTGAACTTTATTTTACCCATCTTAATTAATAAAAATCATCCCGAAATCATGAAAATTAATTCAAGTACAGTTGATTCTAAGAAATGGGAATCATATTTCCCAACGTGGAGTCCATGCTTCTCACAGGAGATCGATTTAATTATTAATGGAGGCAATTCGAAAATAGACTCTTTCAGAGCTTAAGTTATCCATTTTGATCCTCAGTATTCGAAGGATTATTTGAAATTCAGTTTTGGTTGAACCATCAAATCAATGAAAAGATGTGAAATCTAACGTTCATATTATTATTTCAGATTTGAATTACTTTCAAACTTAAAAAAAAAATTGAAAAAAGAGGAACATTCACTCCTGGAGTGTGAGATTTCCTGACATAACCTTGACTCACATACCCAACAACGCGTAGTCAGGCTCCTCGAGTTCACTAGCAACGAGTAAAGGGTGCCGATAGAAGAGCTTCGTTTGGTTAGCCGGGCCAAATGATCAATAAAGTAAGTAACTGATTAGTCGATCACTACTTGGTAGAAGGTATTCNTATTAATCTTTTTTGTTCTTTGCTTTATTTGTACATCACTTTTCTTATATTTTTTAAAATGTCTAANATTCATGGGACTCTTACTTGTAAGGATATTTCCAAGAATGATGAGTTAATTACAATTAGTAGCAAACAATTGAGTTATACAATTGACATACTGTATAGCAGGTATGTTTAAATTGTACAACATATGAAGATAAATAGAATGATGAATTATTCGAAACCACAGCTAAGCGGGTGTGTACGATATGAAGATGACATGTCATGTTCACCTATGAAAGACTAAAGGTAGACACAACCACCTACTTGGTGTAAAAAATCAGTGAATTATTAAAGGAGTGGGTTTTCAATTAAAAAGCCGCGACTCATTGGTACTGAAATTAGTTAGGCATAAGCCTAGTTGCGTATGTCCCTTAGGAGTAAGGACTCCAGGCTATTAATGCAGGTATACGGAATCTGGGGGATAGGGATATGCAAATACCACATGGGACAGCATTGTGCTTATTGTTGGACTTGGAATCCCAGGGGCTATGGACGTAAATAGATGTTGCTGTATTTTAGCTTCTACCATCTTTGGATGGTATTAGTAAGGGTGAAAGCTATAGGCCAATGTAAAAAGAAATCTTTATATTGTATTTACGGCTCATAATGCAAATATTAATTCTGCTCTTGAGGCTAGTTATCAAATTTCATTACTCATCGCTAAATCAAGGAAAGTGATACCATATTAGTGGAAGAATAGAGGAATAAGTAAGGATATTAAAAACAACTTATTAAAAACGTGGTGAAAATAAGAAAATTCTCGGTGAAAATGGATGAACCAACAACAAGAAACAGGTGATTTTGTTGTTCTACAAATCATTAGGTAGCACCACTACCTCCAAAGATACTATCCTAGTAGTAAGCTAAAAAATTACTTACATGTCAATAATATACCAATAAAAAATATAGCATCTTGTACTGCAGATGGTGCTCACGATGATGACATGTGGAGGAAGAAAAATGGTTGTTTAAAACTGATGAAAAACAAAAATCCAAACATTATTATTTTGGATTGCGTTATTCATAGGGAAAATCTGGTAGTTAAAAATATTTCGCCTGTTCTAAACCAAGTACTATATTTTTTATAAAATCCTACTAAGCCTAGTGAACCTCTCTTCAAGTTATTTTGTGCAGTACAAAATCAAAACCATATGAAACTTATAACTTCAAATTGAAGTACTTGTAAAATGGCTCTCGAAAGGACATTCCTTGAAAAGATTTATAGAAGTACTTGATAATCTTGGTAATTTTTGAGGCAACTAATCTGAAATTAAAAATCTGTTGCCTGTTGATGATGGTGAGGCATTTAAAAGCTATTTATTTGATATCTTTGAAAAATTAAATATATTAAGTTAAATGACTTCAAGGAATAAATAAAATCTCGCGGAAGATTGGTAAATATGTGCATGTTTTTGACTGTAGCTATTCTGTAGTAGATTATCTGAATGCATTTTGGTCAAGGTAAAGAAATATCAAATTTCTTTNGGGATGCATCATTGCATTTTGGTCAAGGTAAAGAAATATCAAATTTCTTTTATTACTCTGTTAATTCGTGTCTTCTCATAGGTCCTTTTATTCGATACGATACAAAATGTTTCTGGTTGGGGTCTGGATTTTTTCACATGTCCAAATATGCTCTTAGGCAGCATCATTCCAGGACTCTTAGTTTTTCCATATAAAGTGGGCTAATATTGAACCAGATTGGGCTGCCATAAATGAGTATCGGTCTAACAAGTGTTTTGTTGTTACAATTGTGATTTTGATTTTGCTTTCCATGTATTTTTAAAAGAATAACCGTCTTACCTTTTAAAATAAATTTTGAGTGTTAACTATTTTCTTTTTTGTGTGGTCGTTACAATATAAGTTGTGTTTTAGACTGACTCCCGGATGCTTTATTTCAGGTTTTCGTTATATTGTTTATCATGTCTGTGTGCGTATATAGTAATTTTTTTTTACATTTGGTGTGATCTTGCTGAGGGTTGTTCTCAATAGATTTGATTCATATTTTTCTATATTTATGATTTGAAATTATTCAAGCTAGTCTTAAATATCCCACCTTAATCTTGTTTTACTATAAAAGTAATATTGACTGGAATCCATTAATTGTACATTTATTAAAAATTTATTAGTAATATAGAAATGCTATGAGTTTCCATGATAAACTTTTGAGAAATTTCAGTTTGAAATCCATGCAAGCATTCGAACCAACAAAAATAAATTCTATTGAGGTTAAAGCTAATTGCAAGAAATAAAGTTTTGATTTTGTTTTTTTTCTTCTTACATTTAAATAATTAAAAATGCAAAAAGTTTTCATTAAGTTAATTAAAAATCAATAAATTTTTCGAAAATATATTTCTTGAACTTAGGTCAAATTTAATAAAATTAGGATAACTTTTTGCATGGCTTTTTTGTCCAATATTCATGTTGAGCTTTGGTGGAATTTGCATATGCAAAAATTTAACATTGATAATAAGTTAAATTTTGTATATAAATAGTTTAAGTTTTGATTAATTAGTTGTGAGCTTGTTTTATGGTACAAAGAATTAAAACTAAGGTTTGGCTAGTTTAAATGAGGGCAGGTTCTGTCTTCAATGTCAGTAAGATTTGAAAAAGCAAATTTAATATTTGTTTTATTTACAAAGCCGTCGAAATTAGTAGCTTCATTAAATTCCTAATATATTTAACTTTTCTTCTCTCTTTTTTTTTGGTAGACTAAGTTGAATAATACTTTGTTTACCTAATGCTTTCGATAAATATTTTATGAATAGATTCAACTTAATTTTCAAAAAGCTAGAAACAAATTTTTGGTCATTTCTCAAAGTTTCTTGTGAGTTTTAGAACGATTTAAAAATGGAAACTACAACAAAAAGTGTTTGGTTTTTGTTGTTTTCTTACGAATTTTCTAATATCTTTAAAAATAATCAAACATATTTTACATTACTTTAGAGGTGATATAAGAGATCTTTCTATTTGATTCGAAATATTTTTGCTAAAAGAATTTTTCATCTTTCGACTTCAATTATCATGGCCCGTCCAATATCATCCAATAAAGTGAACTATTCTTTTTTGCTAAAAAAGTTTTAAATCGATTGAAAAAGTACAAAACAATTCTAGTTTTTTATCAGTCTAATAAGATGATATGAATGCGAAAGATTCGGTAGGTTGTGATTCTCAGTAACAATTTTTTATTTAATTTGTGTTGCATACAGCTAAGATTACTAACATAGCCATAATTAATTTTTATAATAGCACAGTCTTCGTTAAATTAAGCTCCAATTATAATTGGAAAAGTACATCTATTGATCTTCGGCTACTTTATTTGCAGTGAATTGATTTTCGTTATTAGAAATTCGGTAATATTGGATAATAAACTTAGCTATTAGGAAAGAATAAAACAATTATGAAAGATGAATGGATGATTCTGTTCGAGTTCAGTTTTTGCAGCGGATTTTTGTATTTCCTTAGTAAGAAGCAGTAGTTTATTGTTATTGGAGGTACAGATAAGTTTTGAGGGTTTTTGAGGGTATTTTTGAAATTTTCTTCAAAGAAATTGGTATATTACATAAGTAAATTATTCAAAGTATTTCCCATCATTAGCTACGACTTTTTCCATCTTTCAAATAGTATATGGATCCGTGTTAAAAAAACTCCTCATCCTTTGAGCCAATTCAACAATTGACTTCTTCTTTGTTAAAAGGGAAGTACTTCTCGGTCAGGCCATGAGTCATCGACCTAAACGAGTAATAGTCCGAAGAACAATATCTGGTAAATACGAAAGATGGAGTAGGAAATCTCATTGAAACGTCTCCAAAGTTTTCTTGACGATTTTTGCGGCATTTGACCGAGCGTTATCATGAAAGATTACTTTATCATGTCTTTTGGAATATTGAGGGTGTTTGAGATTCAATATTGGGTTCAGTTGCATTAATTGCTATTAGCAACGATCAACAGTAATAATTTCGTTAGACTAGAGTAACTTAAAATAGATCACACCGAGCTGATCCCATCAGATTTACAGTATTAGCTTTTTGCCATGAAAGCTTGGTTTGGCCGTTGAACTTGATGCCCAATTGGGCTTACCTTACGATTATCTGTGCTTGCTTTGAATTGTCGCAGTGGTACTAATTTTCATTCCTCGTCACGATTTAATGCAAAAATACAAAGTATAGTGGATATATTTTAAACTTAAGGTAGTCAAGAGAAATAAATTGGATCGAACTATTTGTAGATTATAAAGTATAACATATAAAGTGCCAAATTAGTGAGTTTCAAAGCAAATCTATCATCTATTTTTTTTTCTGATAAGATCCATAAAAATATATTAAAAAAAAGGAATTAAATATTTTTTTTCGTAGTCTACATTCCTTTAGTCCGTAGTTTCCATTTTTTATATCATGAAAGAAATATTTTCAAGCCTTGTTCATACTGCAGTGTGTTTAATTTTCGCATGTAGTACACAACTTCTGTTTTCAATTGCTTAAAATTTTCAATATGTATTGCCCCCAAGTGACTCTTAAGTTTAAGAAATAAAAACAAATTAGTTTGTCCAAAATAAAGGGAGTACGGGAAATAGAGAAAAATATCCTATTCGAATTTTTTTAGAAGATTTACTTCTTGTTAAGCCATGTAAGATTGAAAGAAAAATCTTTTGAAAGAAAATCTTGTATTTCTCACTTAATTGTTAGATGCATTTAGTATTGAAGGTTCACAATATATGGCAATATTTTGTAGCAATGATGTTAGTGTCATGAGAAAGAGACACTCTCCCATTTATCTTCCTAACCTTTGTGACCTTAGTTTTTATAAGTGTAAGCCTTTCTGAAGAGTTTCTATACCATGTTTTATCTTATTACGTTTGGTCCGTATACAGAACACAATTTTAGTTAATGGTTTTCCTTTAACAACGAAGAATTTAATTACAGTGAAAATTTCTAGATTAACTAAATTCTACTATCAGAGAGATAGAAAAAGGTGCCACAATATCCAAATAAAATATTTCAGCAAGTTTGGTATTCATCCAGTACAAGGAAAATAAAACATAAGAGGACTTATTATTTGCATAATTCTCATAAATTCCGTTTGGGTAAAAATTTCATAGTTTAATATTGGTGGAAAAGCAATGGACCAAAGATTGAATTTTGTGGAAAATCAAGGAAAAAAAATTATCATTTAATTGGTTTGTATAATTGTTTCATAAACCTCACTGCATTTATTCAATTCAGTTCATATGAGTAAAATTTAAATTTAAGACTTTTGGGGTTTGAAATTTCTTTCGGTTTAGTTTAAATTTGTCATAAAACAAATATCTAAGTTTTACAATTAAGAAATGAAGACCTATTTGACTTATCAATTTTATCATATTTATTTTTAGTAAAATAGTCAACTTATTGTTTAATGTTTTCTGTTTTAATATTAAATTTTTTAAATACAAAGAAATTTCTTTTAAAAAATATATTCATATTTGTCAACTTCTAGTTTTCTATAATAGACAATTCGCTGTCAACATTGTCTTGTACCCAGTTAGAAAAATAACTTACATTTGAGTATACTCCAGGAAAATTAGGCAAAGCACCCGGGCGACCAAATGATACAATCCCATATAAGACGAATTGATTATCTGAATTCTGTTCTTGCAGCGGTCCACCACTATCACCCTAAGATAATAAGAGTTCATATAGAATTT
>JXPE01003963.1:3276-18258 GCA_001015215.1 Holcocephala fusca
AAGAAATAACTTAAAGAAATCGAGTAGTTCCTTTATGTGTGAAACTACTTTAGATCCTTCATCTCTTTCGCCGGAGGTACAAATGGATTTCTTTGAATTCTGTGAAAATTTTGTATTCCGAACTTTAAATCCCTTCTACGGAATGGAATCAATGGCAGTTTCATNGATTCTGTGAAAGTTTTGTATTCCGAACTTTAAGTCCCTTCTACGGAATGGAATCAATGGCAGTTTNAATTCTGTGAAAATTTTGTATTCCGAACTTTAAATCCCTTCTACGGAATGGAATCAATGGCAGTTTCATATTTACTGTACACTACCCTGATCTTTCACCTTCTCATATTCCTTTTACTTCAAAATTATTTTCAACACTTCTCCCCTACTCCATATCGACAAGTACACTCTACGTTCATAATCAACGAAAAATCAAACTTTACTTAAATTATTTTCTCCATCATATTCCATGCTTATTAGGTTTAGAAATTTTGAAAATGCTATACCTATTCTCAGGATTATTGAGTTTTAATTAACGTCGCAGATATAATCCGATTAGCGATCACAAATAAATTTAAAATAAGAAAATCATGTAACTATTTTAAAAGGCTTATCGTTTCACACTTCATAAGATTCAACCATTCACTTCATGAGACGCACAAACAGCTTAGAACTAGATTCAATAAGCGACCAAGAGCAAGCCTAATTATCACGAGAAATCAAAGTCACGATTTATCACGAGTGAGAGGCATCTCTAAAGTTATCATATCAAATCATGAGGTGATTGATGATAGGCACCATTTGAGTCAAAAGGATTATTAGAATGGAAGCTAAAAGAAATTGTAACCAAACTCTTTAGTGTTTTGCATAATGTTGAAAAGAAATAATTAATTATATCTTTTTCCCTTCCGTAGACCTCTTGCATAAGCTTACTTATATCCATTTGATTTTTCTTCTTTTAATGGATTGAAAAATAGGAAAAAATTCTACTAATTTTTTAATTCCAATCTTTTATTGTTCTTAGATTTCACAAATCGTTCACTTAATCATCATGTGCAGCCTAGACGTTAAATAAAATATTAGTAAAAAGTGTTGTAAGGACTTAATATATTCTTTTCTTAAAACTAATAATGCTCCTGAAGAAGGAGTATTTAGAATTCAAAAGGACGACTTGATAATGAAATATGAAGGATAAAAAATATTGTTGAAAAAAGAAACAAATCATAGAATTAATTTTATTATTAAATTAACATTAAAGTGGACCATGTTGATAGTTATGTTTTTCCTAAAAAAATTCGACCTAGCCTTAATTATTATAAGCCTCAGGCAGGTTAAGACTTTTTTAAAATGCTAGCATATTTTGGGCAGCCGTTTGTGATATATCCTTTTGGGGGATTATAACATGAACTCCAAAGTGAATCTCCGTCGACCAAGAGTAGAGTGTGTAATCTGCCTTTTCCCTTTTTTAAAATATGAACAACATATACCTACCGTCTCCTTTTTTGAAGTGATAACTTGAAGACGGAAATAACTCTCAAACAGGTCTATGATGATTTTTAAATTTCTTATTATTTCGACCACTACTTACTGCTAAAGTCATTCACAAGAATACGGCGGAAGTAAATTTGTACACCTAATATGTTAGCCAATAAAAGATTCTTCATATTATATTTGGAGGAGTTGACGAATCTTTTTGAGTACTTGAGATACAGTATTTTAGGCAGTTACAAAATATTTCCAATTCAATGAATGAAGAGTTTGTTCTTCTCTTAGTGAGCTTATATTTCTTTACATTATTAAGTGTGATATTATTTCGTCTTGATGAGTAGCCTTACAGTAGTCAGGTAGCTCCAAACCAATTTTGATGCAATAAAATAACCAAAGAATAATTTAAATGCTCGCTCTGATTTTACGTTAACAGGAGAAAAATTCTGATATAGGACTCGAATAACTTATCCTTTTCATTATATCAAATCATATAGGATGATGAAGTTGCCTGATTTGAATATCTGAAGTCTATTAACTTCTTTCATCCTCGATCAAATATTCAAAAATATGTTTCGGTTTGTTTTTTTTTCAGACTGAGATATTCAATACTTCTATTAGAGCTGAAATATTTTTTTCCATCTATAAATGATTTATTTAGGTCACATATATTTTCAATACGTGATAATATTTCCAAATTTTCAATATCTCAGCTTTTGTTATATTTTGTTTCTGCAATCAATTATTTTCGTCATTTTCTGTAATGGATAACTCACAAGAAAAAATTGAATACACACATATGTGCCAGGTATCATTGAATCCTTGAAGAGGATAAATTCTGGCCCTTTTCAAATAAATTTAAGAATTTCCTAAATTAATTTAAACATCACATTGAGGTGGAGGATTATAACATTAGCATTATTCCAATTGTAACTCAATTGGAAATTGGAAAACAACTTTGAAGTGGAAACAACAAAGCAATAATATAATAGTCGATCATAATGACAATGATAAAGCTACTAGTACAAATGCTAATAATAGAAAAATATGAGAAAAAAATAAGCACTTAATTATTGAACAATCCAATCAATCAATAAAACCAATCATAAATGTTTTACTAACAAAATGTTTTATATTTTGAAGTATTTCCTAAGTAATATTTTTAGGTGCACGAGTTGTTCTTGAATTATTTTATTTGTTAGTAGATAAAATGGAAGTAAATAGAATTAAAAAATATAAAAATCTTTAATATTTTTAATTATTGTTAAGTGACTTTAATAAAAACTATTTCAACTCATACTTGAAAATTAATTTTTCTACTTATCTTTTGAACCACTCTAATACGAGAATGAATTGGATAAATTTAGCCTTAAACTTTTACCTAATCATTTAATTTATTTATTGTTAAATTTTAAATTATCACTTAGTGTTGTTGAACTTTTAAACTTATTGACTTATTTACTATTATCTATTTTTTTTTTTATACTGGTCCACCTATAGAAATTTTTCACATAACATTAGGACCTAGTTATGATTTTGAACTTTCATTACTAAATTCATTGTTTGGTTAAAGTTTCCATAATTCTTTCAACAGGAACTATTAGTTTCATTAAGTTTTAAAAAAAATGTTCAAGAATCTTTGGACCTATTATACTTTCAAGAAGTTTAAAAACTTTAATTTAATAAAAACACGTCTTTTCAAAGTTTTCCCATATATTCTTTTTCCATTTTTCTTCCAAGAAATAAGATCATGAGAGTATTTTAGTACTAAATAAAATTTATTAAAAATTCTAATATTAAAAATAACATTGGATTACAAGAATAGATAATGTCTCCTCATTTCACCTAACATAATTTCGTTTATTTAAGATTTTTAATAAGCTTTTTAATAAATCCAGACTTGTCTTGTAGTTCCTAGTTCTTGTAGTTTAAAATAAACCACTAGAAAACTGTGCTCATATTTGCTATTATCGTAAATTTGATTTTAGCCTGTAAAAAAATTGTTGCTATAAAATTACTTAAATTTCTGCATTTATAGCTTCATCTATAGAAAATCACCAAAACTCTGGGACTATGGTTCGGAAGATTGGAAACATCCACCTCATAATTTAGACCTGGTACAACGAGTATCATCTTTTTTTTTATCATTGCAAAACTTCCTTAGTAATAAGAAATTAGTATTTCAAGAATATTGTGAAAATCGTTTAGTCGAGTTTTCGCCAATAGGAAAATGAAAGCACAGATCTTTATAAACTCGCTTAAATCATTTAATTTGAAAAAATATAATATTTACTCTTAGTGTAATTTAATTAAAAATCTTTTTTTTTTTTTTAATTTTCAGGTTACAAGCGAAGAAGTTGTATTGGCATATATTGAAAGATGTAAACAGGTGAATCCTCTTATAAATGCAATTGTCCAAGATCGTTTTGATATTGCTTTAGCTGAAGCAAGGCATATAGACATTGAAATTGCTAAAGGAATAAAAACAATTGAAGAGATGGCAAAAGAAACACCACTTCTTGGAGTTCCAGTAACTGTAAAAGAAAGTATAGCTGTTGCAGGAATGAGCAATCAAGCGGGACGAGTTTTTAAAACACCACAAATTGCTGAACAAGATGCTCCAGTTGTAGAACAAATTAAAAAATTTGGTGGTATTATTTTATTGGTTAGTAATACACCAGAGCTTTGTCTTCTTTGGGAAACATATAATAAAGTTTCAGGGCAAACAAAAAATCCTTATGATCTTAAACGTACTCCGGGCGGATCATCTGGTGGTGAAGCTGCACTTTTAGCAAGTGGAGCATCACTTTTAGGATTAACATCTGATATAGGTGGATCATCACGGTTACCGGCAATGTTTAGTGGGATTTGGGGACATAAACCAACACCATATGCTGTATCATTCAAAGGACATCATCCTACTAGTGATTATTATAAATGGGGTGATTTTTTTACTATTGCTCCAATGACAAGATACGCAAAAGATCTACCATTACTTTTAAAATGTATGTGTGATCCAAATGGAACTAAATTATCACTAGATCATGAAATTGATGTGCGACAAATTAGATTCTTCTTTATGGATAATGATGGACCATCAGGAATGATGAGACCTTTAAGTAAAGATTTACATCGTGCTATTAATAAAGTTGCTCATGATTTTAATGCAACCAGAGTAAATATTCGTAAATTAAAATGGTCTCTAGATATTTCACTTTCTGCAATGTTAACAATAGAAAATATTGAAACAATTTACTATAAAACAGAAGAGGGTGAACGTCCAAAAACAATTGGTACAGAAACTATAAAATATTTAGTTGGATGTTCTGATAGTACATTTCCTTCAGTGATTTTTGGGCATTTGCAAATGTTTATGAAGATAATACCAGATTCACGGCATAAACAGCTCGCAACAATAATAGAGGCCTTAAAGACTGAATTCAAGGAGCTTTTACGCAATAATGGAGTATTTTTATACCCAACTTTTCCAAATACTGCACATCACCATTATCAAATATATCATAAATTATTAGAGCCCATGTATATGGCAATTTTTAATACATTGGGCTTGCCAGTGACAAATTGTATGATAGGATTAGATCGACGCAATTTACCAATGGGATTACAAGTTGTGGCTAATCCTGGACAAGATCATTTGTGTTTAGCAGTAGCAAAAGAAATTGAAAGGCGATATGGTGGATGGGTTAGACCGCCATCAGAAGAAATAGTTTAATTTTTTTTTTTTGTTTTATTAAGGCTTAGTTTATAGTCTAATTTAATAAATTCATTATAGTAAATTATTAAGCTCGCGTTTTATCCGAACTTTTAACTGTCATTGTATAATAAAACATTTGTCTACATTTTAAATGTTTTTTTTCGACTTAAAAATAATTTCATTATGAACATACTATTGAAAATTATCCAAAAATTAAAAGAAACGAATTAAGTTCGAGCAATTTTAATTCAACAACATGCATTATAAAATAAATGATTAGATTTTAGTAGTTGATTTAAAGATAAAGTCCATTTGTTCTCGTGGAATTTATGAAAGCACCTTTTTGAATGGCAAAGGAAAAATTTCTCTAATCAAAAGTAGAGAGTAATTCGTGAATTTTTTAAAAATTATCTCGTACTCGCTAGAGAAAATTTTCTTGCATTTCACGAAATATAGTAATCATATTCCTTAAATTTATGTTGTTGATAATAATTTTCATAGTATTATTAATTGAATATGGAAAATAAAAGTGCTTTTCATTTATATACACCTGCAGTTCTTCTAATTTTTTAACGCGTATTATTTTTTTATTAATTTTATTTTATTGCCTCGATTAGAAGGTAAAAATTTTATTTGAATTTATTTTATATTGCAATACTAAAATTAGCTGGCTTTTACAATTAGTTCTTTTTGGAATTTAGAATTTTTAACTAAAAAATAAAACTATTTCCAATTTTATTGCTTAAAAAGACATGGATGATTCAGAAGCACCTCACACATTAAAACATGGCATAGTATTCACTTCCATTTTGGTTAAAAAAATATTCGATACGAGGCTCTTATATGAGACTTCACTTATAATACCAGCCTTATAAGTTAAAATAACAAAAATGCAAACATATAGTCTTCTTGTACTAGACTATGATTGCACACGTCCTTGAGATAGCATTGAATATCGGGAAGATACACCAATATGGGACTGGAAGGAAAGTATCTTTTCTTAAGACTACAACAACTATTAGTTTTATGAGTTCTAAATGGAGTTGACATTCCTTCAATTAAATAGTAGAAAATTATGTGCCCATGACAGAGCAATTCTAGGTTGCACAAGACCAAACTGAAATCCGGAAGGACAAATATGATGCAGAATGGTAAGAATTAATGAATTGTTGATCCGAGGAGTCCAATGACGATTTGTTTCTGGCCGATTATTCAACTTAGTTAGCTGAAGACTAGTTTTATGACATAATAGAGAACATCACACAGGAGATTGTAGCTATGATGTGACGTAGAAAAATTATTGCAAAATTTCACTACAATAACTTAGTTCTACAACTACATCTTCCTTTGCACCTAAAAAACTTGTAGTTAGTTACCCAAATTTGAGTAACATTATACTAAACTACACTAAGGTGCATGAGCATAATCAGCGCTTTCATGCCACGACTCGTGTGATATTGAAATCTAATTAAAACGCTAAACATTTATGCATAAGCAGTGGATGAAGGTGAATAGGATCCTACCAAAATTCATTCATTTATTCACCACTTTTTGTTGCACTTGAATTGCTAATTCTCTTTAAATGTTAGCTTTCAAACTTAACCAAGTATGTTCGAAAGCATAAAATATTGGACTATATGGTCCAAGTCTTAATAATTCATGACCAACAAATTTATATTCATGCATTGGCAATAACTAATACAAATTTTGACTGATAAATGTTTTGAACATTCTTTAAACAATTGAGTACAAAATCTTTGGTCTCCGGCTTCTTAAAAGTACTCTTTCTAATTTCACGATAGAGTACATCCATATTTTCCACACATTCAATAACATAAACGTTCACTTCTTTACATTCAGCTAAAATATGGGTACAGCGACTTCCTTTTTTAGATCTTTTTTTCTTCTCGATATAAATAAATTGGAGTTGGTCTCATCCATGAAGCTAATGAGAATAATTTCTGCTTGATATTCTAAAGGCTGCCGAAAATAATTATAACTTTAAATTCATACTTTTCTCGGCATGCATGACTTGATTTGTTTTATTCCCAATTTGAAATTGCTTAGTCCCAATTTGAAGTTAAAATGGTACAGAAGCAACTCTGCACGTAGTACGTGCCGTTGGGAAAGGCAAAAACCAAAGCTAAATGTAAAAAATACCTACAAACTAGTACTAAATTTTAAGTTACTGATTTTAATTAAATTAATAAAATTTTCACTGTTAATGTTTTTCAAATAATTTTACCAATTTTTTTTAAGTTTTCCATCGAATGCAAAATTTTTTATATCTTCTGCAAATTCTGGCAAAAGCTTACAAGCTTTTAAAGAAAAATGTTAATATAAAGCAATCTAGGATTTTATTATAAACAATTTCAATTAATTGTATCGCATTTTGCTTGCATGATTTTCTAAAAAATAGCACCTTTAAACGTTTAATCTGTAATTTTACTGGGGTGGCGGACTTCAAAATCAAACTACCGGAACTTGAAGTTAATTCCGGAAGCTCATTAAAGTCGTGTAAACCCATCAGATTTGTGTTTCTTGTCCCATTTCTTATTTTTATTCTTCGGAAATTTTTGGAATTGAAACATTGTTGTGCCAGTTTTGACAATTCACGAAAAGAACTGTCAACAAGTCAACACTGCCTTTGCATGGAAGCTGTTTACATTCAGTTTACCGGTTAATTTGTGAAAGTTTTCATTAAAATGTCTTCGCAATGTGCAAATTTATGCTCTGCAGTTGTAAAACAATATTTCGGTGTCACAGTGCAATCTGTGGTCGATGGTCTTTTTGTTTCTGTTTCAAGAACAATTCCAGCTTTAGTGAAAAGCACTAACCTAACTCGGTCAGAGGTAAAAAGTTTTACTATTTTGCTTTATTTCGCTTGAAAATTCTCATTTTTCTTTTTTAGATTTCTTTAGCTTTAGCGATTTTAATTAAATTTCGACTCGTAAGTTTTATGCCTTCAATAAATAGTGAAACATTATGTGAATATTCGTTAAATATAGACAACATTTTAAATATTTTGCGATATCCCAAGTAAGTTTATTTTTTCAAATGATTTATTTTTTCTTTTTAAAACATTGGCGTTTATAATTTTCATTAGATATGTTCATTTAATGCAGACAAAATTTGGGAATACAGCAGCAACAATAGTTGAAGAACTTCTTCGTTCAGGAGTTCAAACAGCATCTAATCTTATAGTCAAGAGTTTTTCCAATTCTGATAATCGCGATGCACTTACCTCATATCGTGATTCTTTTGTTAATATTGTAAATGCTCATTATTTAATTAGAATTCCAACATCTAAAGAAACTAATGATTCTGAGATGAAATCAATTCCAGTACTTGCAGTTGAAACTTTTGACCTTTTCGTACCACCAGTTCTGGACTTGAATCAATTAAATCAAATGAAAAATGGCAACATTATAGAAACCAAAGATTCTAGTTAGTATTTATTTTTCTATTTGAAAATTTAGTGATTATATAAATTTAATAAAATTTATAGAAATATTTTGGACTATTAATTTTGATCGTTTTCATCAAGATTTTCGTGATCAAATTATGACATCAGCTATTGAAAATAAACTTGGTTCAAGTGCAAATGATTGCTTTAAAAATATTTTGCTACAAATGTACGAAAGAACAGATCCATGGCAGCAGGTAAGTAAATACATGAATTTCCAAAACAAAAACGAAAAAGAATTGTTATTTTTCTACAATGCAACTATAGCATTCTTCGAATCCATTTACTTATGTTGAAGTAAAACAATTAATTGAAAAAAAATCTAATAATTTGGAATTAATTAAATACATCGATCAGTATGTTTCGTTAATTGGTAAGTAAATATTTAAAAATCACATTATTACAATCGCTACATGATAATATTTTAAAATTTGTTTTAGCCGAGGATAGTCTTGGTTTTATAAAGAAAATCAGTGATATGGGAGGCGGACAGTATATTGTAGATTTGAGAAAATCATTTGAAGAATTAGCTCTTTGTTGTGCAGAACAAGTGATAACTGAGAAATTAGGTTCAAAGGCATCTCGTATTTTTCGTGTAATTAAAATAAGGAAATATATAGAACAAGAAGAAATACAAAAAGAAGCTATGGTACCAGCAAAAGAAGCAAAACTGCTTACATATAAACTTTTTGAAGAGCAATTTATACAAATTAAAACTATAAGAAAAACTGGTGGAGGTGGAACTGGTCCCGCAAAGTCATTTTACTTATTTTATGTAAATGTACCCCAGGTAAGTGAAATTGATATGTTTTTATTTTTAATATGAAACAATTTTAAATAATATTTTCGTATTTTATTTTTAATTTAATCAATCTACAAATTCCTTAATTGCTTGCAAACAAACGACTTTTTTTCTTTTTTTTTTTAATGATTGAATCGATTGAATATTGATTTTTTTCGAAAAACTTAGTAGGGAATTACTTTTTATGTCTGTTGATATTTAAAATATACCTCAGTTATTTTTAATTTGGGCTGAACTGAAATAGAGCTACCACATATTGATTGATATTTTTTTTTGCTTTCTGGGTTAGATTATTAGGTTAAATTATTTCCATAACCTCATGCGGTTTTCAAATTAATAAATGAGTAATTTCTAAAAAACAAAATTACAGAGAAGCAGCTCGAAATTAAATAATGTAATTTAATCCTTAACGGATGAGAGCTTTTATTGTAATACTTGCGCATAAGACGATAGAAAATTTAATGAAAATTTACAAAATGTTTACAAGAATTAAAACTTAAATAAAACATTAAAAGTAATTTGTTTAGATTAACGATTCAAAATATTTCGCTAACTTCTAATTTTTTAAATTAAATTAATTTTTATAATTCTTAAGAGTGATATTTTTCAAAACAATCACTAATGTGTGTATAGTAGTGATTCATTGCTTCTACGTGTTTAGGTACTTGGATAGTTTCTCCATGATTTGTATTTTGAAAATCTGGTTATATGAATTCATTCTTTTTTATTAAACACTTATCATTGTGAAAATGAGGGGAATTTTTGTATGAACTGAGGAGTGTGGTCGGCAATAATTCTGAAAAATGAAAAAAGACTATAAATATGAACAACTATTTTATCATATAATGTTTTTATTTACTTTAGAAAAATTATTTTTTAAAATTTTTTACGAATACGCTGTGCAACAGGCACCTGTGAACACGACATTAATTACAAATTAATTTCGCTTTTTTCTTTTTTATTTAGGCAATTACAAAAAATCTATCATATTTTTTCCGAATTTTAAATTACTTTCAGTGTAATTGAACTGATTACTTTTCTTACTTCCTATTATTTTTGAAAAAATAGAACACACAAGATCATTTTTTAAAACATTATCCCCAATTAATGAATAATATTAAACGATGCAATTTCTTTGCATTTGCTTTTTACAATTATAGTCAGATATTTTATAAAGTTTCTTTTTAATTATAATTACCTACCCTGGATTATGGAAAAAGTTGAAAATCCCAAGTATGTCATTTACTTTAACAGGATACACAAAACAATTATTTATGATGAACCATTTTGTGATTGTTTAGAGAGTTTTTATAATATTGGGATGCATGGTAATAACAAATATTTATTTTATCTTTTTAAAAATAATGAAATAACAATAATAAAATGAAATACTATCGATGTTAATTTACTTTGCAAAATATCTCCCTAATTCACCACTGTTTAGTGGTGAGAGTAAAAATTGATGCTTACTATTTTCTAACAGTTTTGTAGAAATGTTTCAATAGCCAAAGGGTTAAGTAAAACAATTATATTGAATATCAGTGCGACGGTGCAGTTCAGAAAATGTAATTATATTTCCACATTTAAGTATTTTCTTTTTCCTTGTTTAACTCCCTTTGGGAGTGTAAGGCTTCCACACAAGAACTCAAAATGAGGCTGTTGTACATTTAAGCATTATATTATGGTAAATATTTCTTAGGTTGCCTTATCTTGTTTTATCTTGTAAATGATCAACTAATAATCTAAATAAGTGAAAAGCAGCTCTGTTGTAAATTTTTTTTTTAAATTGTGAAAAGCAAAAAGCTATACTGTACTAAAATGATTAGTTTTTTAGAAAGTAATGATGGTATGTTATCATGCTATGATCAGATAAATTAATATTACCCCTAAATTTACGATCTTGCATCAACTTACATATAAAAATTTCACATAAACGATATTGTTATCAAGTTAGTTGAAAATTGATACGTTTTTAGAAAATATAACAGCCGAATTTGAAACTCATTCACATTTTTATCGAATATTTGCAATAAGTGATTTTTCAAAAGTCTTTTCTGTTTGAAATAATTCAGAGTTTCATTAGTTATCATATTTTGGTCTTATGAAACCTTATAAAATATAATAAGGTTCCATCAAATTCATTATTATTATTATAGCGTACGAAGTCATAGGACAATGATGTTGTCTGATATAAACATCCATTTCGCTATCGATTTTATTTTCAAAAACATATTTTAATTTTTTCGAATGGCAAAATTCAATGTTTTTATCACAATTGGAGTATAATTGTTCATCCATAAATTGCTTGTTTGGATCAAAAATATATCTTCCATATTTGATAAGACTTTTTTCAGTCTTCAATATCTCAGATTTCATTAAATATAATTTCTACAATTAACTACAAATCTTTATATCATTTCCAATTTTTCCAACAAATATTTAAAAAAAATATTTTTCACTTGGAATANTATTTAAAAAAAAAAAAAACTAATCGTAGACATATGTCCCAGTATTCCTAAAAAATGTAATTATAAAAAAATAATACTAGCCTCTTTATTGAGTAGACTTGTAAGAAAATATTTAAAAAAAACTTTAATTTAAATTTTCATCAGCCACGAAAAAATAGTTGCGAAACATGCGATCTTTTAAACAATAAAATTAAAACATCAAATAATGATAAAGAAAAGGAAAATCTTATGGAAAAATATGAGGGTCAGACAGAATTGGCCATTATAAGATCGAAATTTCACATTACATAACTCCTTGATCATTTTCAAATTTTTTTTTTTGACTTACAAAAAATCACTGCTTTATGCTCGTATTCAAAGTTAAATACTTTAGTTTTATATTACAACTGCAACTTATACATTTTGAATCTCAGTTTGCACAATGTCCGTCATGACAAAAATGTATACATGTATGGCTACGATGAAACAGCCACATCCAAAGGTTCACAGGAAGTAGCATCAGGTATTCTAAAATATCTAAAAAATCTTAGGAGTGGAGTCAAAAGTTCATTATAGCTTACAGAGATATCTGTAAAATAAGTAAATGCTACTTCTCCAACAGATATTTAAAAAAAAATATTTTTCATTTGGAATATTTTTAATTTAAAATGAAAAAACCAAAATGTATACATATCTGCCAGTATGCCTGAATAGGCTAATATGAATTCCTAAAATTCTTAATGCATTATTAATGAAAGTTGTATTTAGGTTAACATGTTTAGTATCAAGAATCTTTTTACTGATAATTTGTAACGTGATGTATGAATTTTGTTCAATTTTTTCTT
The DNA here is from genome assembly GCA_001015215.1 of Holcocephala fusca. Classification (NCBI taxonomy): domain Eukaryota; kingdom Metazoa; phylum Arthropoda; class Insecta; order Diptera; family Asilidae; genus Holcocephala; species Holcocephala fusca. The sequence goes on from JXPE01003963.1 coordinate 16,028, forward strand.
CAATTTCATTTAATATTTCAGAAGATAATTTTTACTTCTTTCAACAAAATACATAGTCATATTATATGGGTTTGAAAATGAGTAAAATTACATAAAATAAAATAGAATAAAATTTAATTTGAATGTAAAAGCCTACATTCCTGCAGCTTAAAGAAAACAAAGTTCTACCAAAGATGCAATGTATGCTCTAAAAGTAACGTAAGATATGAGACTCCCTGGTAATGTAAGCAACTTCAAATATTTTTACATTTACTAGAATATTCTAAAAACAACAATAAACTTGAAAACTATTAGCTGCTATGTTTAATTTAAATTCTATTTTAAATTATGTTTTTGTATTTTTATCATTTCGATATGCCACAACCAATTGCAGTTATATTCAAGCAAATAAAGTTAAAATTAAATCCTTCTTTAGTGCATAATTTTTCACAATAAAATCTTAACGCAAGCAAAAAAAAAATAATGTATTATTATTTTAATTCCAGGTGATGAAAATGCTTCTGGACATGTGCTATAAATCCTTTTATAATATTCTAACTCGTGCCACTCATGAAAAAAACGTAAATAAACGTTTAATTGAAAAATCACAAAAATTGGAAAGCATTGTAGAAACAATGAAAGAGCGAGGTGAATCAGAGGAATATATCGCTGATGTAAGTTTTTACTACTGCAATTTTTTTATATTTAAAATTATTGTTGTTTTTTTTTTTATTTTTAGATTCTTGAAACGTTAACACCACCTGAAAGAGAAATTTTAGAAAAAGTTAAGACGCGCATCAAAACACTTTCAAGCTCTGAATTAGTTTTAGATGACACGATATTTTTATTTCAGATGTACTTATATCATAATTCGTTAATAAAAAAGGAAAAATAATCATCTAAGGTACTCGTTTATGTTTATTTCTTTTTTGTTTTTAAAAATAACAAACTTACAAAAGTAAAAACAATTAAAGCTAAAACTATTTCTGTATCTTAAAAATCTGATAAAAAAAATTTATCAGAATAATAAATGTGACATGAATTTTGTTTTTTGGTTCATAAAAAAGAACATTCGATGTGCAAAAAATACACATAAAAAATATTACCGAATTAGAGTGGTAATTTTTTGTATGATAAAAAATTGAAAGAATTAACTCTTGCATAATATTGCAAGATAAAATTTGTGATGTTAAATTAAGAAAAAAAAAACAAGAAAAAAACAAAAAAATGCATTAGTTTCTTATTTTAATACTAAGGTGAATTGATGAAAGTTTTACATAACTCCGCCGTTGTAATGAGTGTACATGTCATCCCAGAATGCTAGCCTCTGACTTTCTGGATTGATTTTACTTTCCAATCTTGTTGTAATGTCTAAGTAATTTAAAGCTTTCGTTACATTAAATCTGTCGATTGGATTCCATTTTATGACTAAAGAAGTGTCATTTCCTCCGGAAGGTGTTGGATTCCTGGACAAGAAAAATAAAAACAAACAAAAAACTAACTTTAGTATTTACAGCAATAAAAGGGGATTATTCTTCACACAATAAAGCAATCGAAATTAATAAATAAAACATAAAATATCTAACACATCGTTCAATAAGTCCCGGGACTAACCTAGAGAGAGTTAGTCCCGAGACTTATTGAACGATGTGTTAACGATATGGGATAGACATTAATCTTAAAGAGAATTTACTTTTGATATCACAGAATGTGATTTTAATCGAAAAAAATGTTGATATAAAAACTCAAATCATTCAGCTATTTTTTTTTGTTTGTAAGATTTCTTCTGCAAAGAAAAAAAAATTTCTCAGACACAAGTTAATTTTGTTTAAATTGAGAACATAAGATTGGAAGCTGATAAATTTTGATGAAATGAAGCAAAATAATTCTCCATTTATTAAACAAGAATTACAGTATTTTACTCGCCACTCGTTGCTTGCGGGAGACTGAATGTCTGAGTCTCTCTGAATTTGAATATTTCATCTCTTTTATTTTAAGTTCGACTTTAATGTAAAATTTAAAAATCATAGAACGAAAGAATAAAAGTCACATTTTATTAACCCATGTATTAGTGGAAAAAAAAATATTTTGCTATCGATCTAAAAAATTTAGCACATATACTAAACACTTTGGCTCTACGTCTCAAGATGTTTGCGGCCGGTACCTAACACGGAAAGGTCACAAAGAATCTTGGGATTGAATAAACATCATCTGAGGTTACTGACTGGCACAATCACCGGGCATGCTAACAT
>JXPE01003965.1:5358-15863 GCA_001015215.1 Holcocephala fusca
TCATCATCATACCAAATCATTTGTTGTAAGGTTGATAAGCCATGTCGAGCACCATAAAATGAATTTGCACTAATTTTAGCATTAAATTTTCTTTTGTCATCTAAAAATAATTTATTTAAATAAATTAATAAATTAATAAATCTATTTTATGCATATTGTATAATTTTAATACGTACATCCTGTGGTAATATTATAGCTTTCGTCTGTTTCTAAGCTTAAATGAATATCGCTAGATTTTCTAATGCTAATGTCTACTACAAAACTATCAATATCACAGTATTTTCTTCGTTTCGATAAGAAACCTTTCACGCTATCATCAAATTTATTACTTCTATTTAGTTCTTTATTTCTTGTTTTCAAATTTTCAATGTGCCTAAGATCGTCCAGAAATATTTGAAATGCATCACGGACTAGATTTTCTACAACAGTGAATTGTGTATTTACTTCTAATTGAATATCATCCATAGTAAATTTTAAGGATTTTGAACTAAAAGCTGATTTAATTGTTGGATGAGGCCAAATGTTGATATCCCCACATGTCATAGAACAAGTCATAAATGGTATTCGCTTTTCATTTTTACTTTCTGTTAAATAATGATGCCGTACACATTTGTCACCTTCACATTTATATGTCCATGTTTTCTCTGACGGGCTATAAATAATCGAACAAATAATTAGTAAAAATTTATTTTATATAAAATATATTACAACTTACATTAAAAGCAAATTTGATGTGTCTCTATTTTTAATAGATTTTTCAAATGTACTGATAAACGACACCGGTTTCATTGAACTTTGATTCCAATAAAAAATCATTAGAATTAGAACAGTTGCAAATAGGAGTGCCATTAAAATCTTTCTAAGGGATATTGCAAGCGTCATTTTCAGAATTAATTTAAGTCTGCAAAAGAAAAAAAATTAAATAAAATGATTATAAAAAAAAAACATATGTACACTATTAATTTTGTTATAATTTTAAGATAATCTAATAATACCTAATCGATGGGAATGCCTTAAACTTTCAGTAGTTATTTCTAAACTTCTTTTTATGAAAAACAAATGATAAATAGGTAGAAAAAATAATCTGCAATATTTGGATAGCTAGCTCTTTTATCAAATCAATTAGTTCCATTTCGTGTTTTATTTTTATTACTAAAATAATTATGGTTTTCAATATTTTTGAAATAGAATATAATAGAATTATTGAATTCAAATATCATCCATTAAATAAAACTAAAGTTTGGACAATTGCTTATAACTAACTATAAATTGCTTATCACTATTTCCTTTAACTGGAGTTAATCGATCTGGAAAGTGAGCTATCCATTAGATTATGATCTTTAAAAAAGGAATTGTTACAAATACTAAAAATAAAATAAAATCTGATACTCAACTAAATTTCTAGCAACTGTTTGCTTTATGGAATTTTGTAGTTTTACTTTGTATTTTGCCTTTAATATAAATTTGGAGGGTATTTTGTTTTAAGCAAATATCTAAGTTAAAATTTAAAAAGATTTTGAATATTATTTTATTCAATACTCGTTCGAAATGGTAGATTTCCAAGCAAATATGAGAATCATTTTCTGTCTCCTCATAATCAGTATAAAACATAGTGTGACATAGTATAGTTATGTAGAAAACATTTACCGCATATAAGAAAATCTGAAAGTAATTCAAAGTTGAAGGAGATAATTTTTTGTCAAACAAAAAAACTAAATATTATAAATATGAGTCGTTTTACTTAGCACCCTTCTGTAATTTATAATTTCATTATTGGGCAAAAAACAACAATAAATGATTTTGAAGAGAACTTTTTTCAAGTCAACTTTATGAAATTAAAGCAGTTCTGTATTAATCGAAATAAATCATAATTTTACTATACAGTGACGGTATTATTCTGTAGATGTATAAAAGTTTTCCAGTCATAATTTTCCAATTTTTGCTGAATTGCTAAAGAGATATGTGCAATTTGGCACTGCCAAAATAAAAAATTACGATTTTCATATAAATCAATTCGTTTTGTTTTTCCTTGATTTTTCTTGATCGGCTGGTATTAGTAGGCCTTAGTGAATGATTCTTTTTCAATTCTAGAATATACAGCATTGCTTTTCTTAACATTAATCCTGATTTTGTTAATTTATATTAAATTTAGTTGAAATTTTTAAATAGCTTTAATGAATTCAACTTTTAAGAAAAAACTTGTATTAATTTTGATAGATTTTATAAAAATTTAAAAAATCTAAAAATAATAAATTAACGTAATTACTTATGTAATTAAGTTTATTGATTTTGTCTAAATTCATAATTTTTATTTTACAAGGAAATAATTAAAACATTTTCAATTAGATAATGCACAGGAANTTTGCTTGGTCAATATGAGAGTTGGTTATGATTAATATTTTTAACAAAATATTATAAAAGTAAATTATTCAGATTAAGTTCAAAATTTTAAATTTTAAATCATTTTTAGAAAAATGTAAGCATTTTAAGAGGAATATTTTATTATTTTGTGCTATTTCTTTACCTAATAGTAGGACATTTAAGTAAGTATTTCTTTACCTTGAAGACATTTTTTTCTGTTTTCATTCGATGGAACTTTTCTTAAATATCATTCATAAAATTATTTCTATAAAAGTATTTACGTATACTTTTATTTTTATCTGTATAAAAAAAGTTTACTTAATGAAAACTTTCTAGTAAATTCATACTTCTTCAATATTAAAATAATTTTTAAAGTTAATATACTTTCATTTATAATAAAATAAGAATAAAAACAAAAAAAATAAAAGGAAAAATTTAGCTAAATTTTAAGTTGATGAGGAAACATTCAACAGTTGTTTTTAGCACAAGCGTATACAATACTCATATAAAACACGTCAGTCTTTAGTAAATATGATAAAGAGATACATCCTTTTCTGTTAAGAATCCGTACTTTAACGTCTCTTGGCTTATCTAGTAGCAACTAACAAGGAAAGCCTTTTAACTTGGCTTGATTTCTATGTTGTTAGATACAAGGTTGGAAAAACATAGTTGACAAATAAGAATAGGGTAGAGCGCGGAAAAGTGATGGTATATGTGTTACCATGCAACATACAAAAAAAAAAAAGAAAAAAGGAAACGTTTGGTCACGCAAAAAAATTGTTTAAGAACCGAAGATTCCATAGAAACATAACATTTAGATTGTTCAGTATATGAAAGGAAATCAGGTAGGAAAGTCGCACCTTCTAAAAATTTAAGCAAGGATAATATACCTAAAAACATTATCCAAAAATACATGAAAGGAATATAAAAAATAAAAAATAAACTATCGTGAAATTTTCGTATAGCTTTTGTGTTTAACACATAAAACTTAAATGTTGACTGTTATGTTTATTTTTAGAAAGTTGATTTTAAAAAGGTTTCTATCAAACCCTTTAGAAATGGCTTTAACATAAACTTTGAAAGTTCACAATTTATGATAGTGTTAATAATAAATTCGAGTAGATAGTGTCGTTGAAAGTGAATCTACTATTTTTTATATAAAAAAATTAAGTTTATTTACAAAAGCGTTAGTAGCAAAATGTCTATAAAACGATTAGCTGTGATTGCAGCCGTTAGCGGCTATTCACATAATAACAATTCGTCAACAACAGCATATCATAATGTTGCTGGAGATGGAGGTGGAAGTGGAAATGCCTTTGGAATACGACGAGGACAACAAAATTTGCGCTCAGGAACTTCTTTTCATGGAAATGTGAACATTCTACTTGGCGGGTATAATTCATTTTATAATTGTTTTCTTTTTTATTGTTTTAATTGAATATACAAAAATATTTTAATAAAATTTATTAACAAGGAACTAAAGAAAATAAGAAATTATAGTATTTGAGTGATTAAAGGAAAAAAGAAGCTATTACTATTTCTTTAAGAATGACATCACTGTTGCTGGTTATAGATTTTTGTTACGTAAATTTTTTTTTTGGTTTTATAGTTTTTCACCGATAATAAAATTTTCTTTCGCTTTCATTGAAACACTTTCTTTTCTTGGCATTTTTTTTTTGTTTGTTTTTTGTATATTTAAATACTTTCTTTTAATATTCATTTCATATCAGATGTATTTATTACTAAAATGCAGTCCAAATAAAGTACTTATATCAATTTTCAATATAAGGAACTAATAATATGTTTGGCTTAAACAATTTTGCGTTTGAAAATATTTTAGGATATCATTTGAAATTGGTCTTCTTTTCTGCGGAGGAAAAAATTTACACTTAATTACTTTCAAACTTTTCACTATTAAAAAATAGAAACTATGAATATTATTGTAACAATTAAGTACTCTTTTTAGAAGGATTGTTCATGGTGTGAGAATTTTATGATTTATCAAACGATATACATATTCTGGATTTTATAAATGTTCAAAATGTTTTATCTTCAAATAGTTGAGATTAATATTTTTTTCTAGAATTTGTGCATCTCATTTCTTTATCCGTCATTGGAAAAATATTGAACAAATAAATATAAACTGATTGTAGTAATGAAAACTATTACATCAAATGGCTAATATCAGAAAACCGATAAATAAATCTTCATAGTACAATGTTGATTTTTCTTACACGGTTTATGGTATGGTATGAAAATGAGCTGATGTACAAATTAAAATGATATTTATTCCAAATTGATGAAAATACAATTCTTTCTGTAATTACATATTTTCAATAGCAGCTTCTATTTACAAGAAATATAAAAAGTCTGTTTGTTTGAAAATTTAGAGATTTCAGATTTTCTTAATAAATTCTTTTGGGAATTTTTAATTTATAATAAATTGCATCAGCCGAATATTTATTTTTTAATAATTTTCCTAATTTTCTTAAGCTCTATTTAGAAGGATAGATAGGTATGATAGAAGTTTCTCAAGAATTTATTACTAATATAAGAATTTACTAATTGATAATTTATACTCGATCAAGAAGTTTAATTTATTTGCGCATACATTTTTCTTAAGTTTGTAATAAAAATTTGCGAAGTGTTGTTTAACCCATTGACGCAAATCTTTTTTTTTGAGTGTTCTGTTGTTATAACAAAAAATTCAATATAAGTTGGGAACTACGTTTTTTTTATTTTTCTCTAAATATTTATATTTTTAAACGTTTATCTATTGAAAAAATATGCAAAAATTCTGCTTCCTAACTTATTTGTTGATTTTAAAATAATATGAAATGTGCGGCTATAGCCGTCATTTAATTCAATGGGTTAAAAATTCACATCTATCATTTTTTTTTTTGTGAATAACAAACTTTTATAAATNCATTTATAAATTTCTCTCTTAAAAATTATTTGTGTGATGATGCTGATTTTGTATGTATGCAGTTCTATGAATCACATAATAGTTCTAAAATTAAGAAAATTTAGATTATTTCTTTTCATTATCATATCACATCAACATAAACATTCTTAATCATCATTGAATCAAAATAATTTTTGTAAATTATTTTCTATTTTTAACTTTTTAAGTTATACAATTATTTTGTTAGTTGTGACTTGTACACACTTATTTGATGTGGATTAAAATTTTATCAAAGAAAATGTTTAATTCTTTTTTAAGCAGGATATATTTCCATTCGTTTATAATGGCTATATGAAAACAATTCATTCTTATAGAAAATATAATTATTTTTAAGTTGAAATTGATATAATATGAGAAGTTTTTATGATAAGCAAAATTGCGATTTTTGAGATCGATTTATAAAGGTTTTCAATTTAATTTGTTTATTACAAAAAAGTTTAGGGTAATACAAATGTTTAAATACTAAGTAAACAAAAAATTAAAATCGTAAAAAATTACACAATTATTACTTCGATTTTAATATAATTTAGATTTTACTAAAGAAGCCTTTTAGTGTTCATTGAATCATTATTTTCAAGTAGAATTCGATGACCATTATTGAGACTTTGTTTAACTTTACTTCGCTTTTCCAAAGACATTCGGAAGCTTCTTCAGTTCAAAAAATCAACACAAAAGTTGAAAAATCAAAAAAGGATAATTCTACTACAATGACATCAGATGAGTTATTTTCACCTTATTTTCCATTATATGCTCGTTTTCAAAAAAAATTTTATAATCCAAATTATTTGATTGAGAATTGATAAATTCTCGTTCACATTGTTTTACTGTCTTTAAAGTTTGTAAAACCAAAATGTTTTCCCATTTGTATAATTTTTTTTTTTGAGAAAACTTTTTCTATTTTTAAAAAAAAGTTTTTGCAAAAATTTATAAATATTTTGAATGGCATATTCTCTCTTCTCTATTTTAATAGCTTAATCAAAAGTTCATTTTAAAGAATAGTTAAATTGCTGGTAAGTGAAGATAATAATGATGAATGTGATAATAAATGTTCGATCAGATTAAAACTAGCGTTGTTCACAACCGCAAGAAATTAGCAGAAAGATTTAATTAAAATAATTTACAATGCAAATTTCATTAATATAGCAAAGGATCTTAAGTAAAAATAAAAACAAGTAATTCTTGGCAACTAAATACTTTTAGGTATTCTGCAACAAAATCTATTTAATCTCTAAGATTGATTTTGTAAATAAAACTTAAGAATCATTTGAGTCTCATTCCTAATTGGATTACCCCAAAAGAGCTTTGTATGTTAAGAACTTTGATAGGCTCTTCAGATATAAGTTTTTCAGATGTTTTTTCATATATTTGGCAGTATTTTTTGCACAAAATTTATATTGTTGAATATTCGGAATGGTTGAATAATATTTATTTTAATAATGAAATAAAAAACAAATGGTATTTAACAGTTTTTNTCCCAAAAGAGCTTTGTATGTTAAAAACTTTGATAGGCTCTTCAGATCTAAGTTTTTCATATTTTTTTTACATATTATTGGCAGTATTTTTTGCACAAAATTTATATTGTTGAATATTCGGAATGGTTGAATAATATTTATTTTAATAATGAAATAAAAAACAAATGGTATTTAACAGTTTTTCATCATATGCTTCTCTATTTTATATAGTCTCTGTAGAAGGAGGCGTCTTGTTTTAAAAACCATTGATCTAATATATTTTTTTTACTATGGATGTAAGATGCCTTATTTTACAAGTCATCAAAAAACGACTGTTTTTTACTTTTTGAGTTGAGATCACCTGATACTTTTTAAATTTTTTATATCAAGAATATCACAGATATAACAAAATTTATCAACAGTAATATCATCTTTGAGAGAATGATGATTAAGTTTTTTAATTAGATAAATTTCTCTTATAATTAAACATCTTATATCAATGTAAGCATACAAAAAAAAAATTCTTGAACTTGGTGAATTACAATTAAATTAGATATTCGGTGTGGAAATATCTTAAAAATCTCTCTGAAGATCCGATCCTTATCTATTGAGTGTAGGTAATAATACTCGTAACATTACTTCGAGAACTTTATAATTTGCAACTATGTACTTTCAAATATTTTATACTTAATGTAATCTACTTGTGTTAATTTTTAATTTAATTTGTAAAATACTATTCATACCCTGAAATTGGAATTGAATTTAGTAAAAAATAGACTTGTTGTAATCAAACTTGATAATTAATTGATCAAACTTAAATTCTAGTGTATTTTTCGAATATTTGATTCTTTCAAAGCGATATAGTAACTTATTTAATTTAATTTTTTAGTTTTCAAATGGATGGGGAACATTATGCTCAAATACACGTATTGTTTCAATAACTAAATAATTCTTTTTAAATTTATTCTTACAAGTATCGAATTTATCTTTAAATGATTTACCGAAATTTCAATGTTACTCTTTAAAATAAAAAACATTTTCAAAGCTTCTAAAAACAATGTCAGAAATTAAATATTGATGATATAAAGAAAAAAATATTTGTCATTTTTTATTTAAATCAAAATGTTAAATTTGGTATTCTAAGCTTTTATTAAACTAATAAAACTTGTCAATTAAAATGTTAAATAAATATAGACTTCAAGTATAAACCAAAATATAAAAATTTCCCGCAGCAAGGTGAAAAATAAGGAACAAAAAAAAAATTGCTAGCGTGTTTACGTAGAAACTTTTAATGGCAAATGATTGTTTGCATGTTGTTATATCGCGATAAATGTTAAAAATGTCGATTAGATGCATGCTCATCATTTCTAGGAAAATAAATAAATGAAAATAACAAACACGACAAGTTAAAATATAGAAATATAAATAAATTTGTTTACAATTGTAAAATTAAGGTTTCTATAATAAGACTGAGTCTAAAAGATTGTGGAAGGTAACTTCTTTGTTTTCTTAAGTCAATGATGAATTGTTATAATTTATATAGAAAAAGAAATTCAAAGAATTTGTTATTAATATTTCTTTTTTAAGTACGACACTTTCTAATTTATTTTTGTTGATACGTTTGTATCCTATGCCCACAAGAAAAAAAATAAATAAAAACAACGAAATGTAAGTCTATACTTTAAAAAATAATGTTTAGAAGGGAAAAGATCGGTTACACATTGCTGACAGATGGCATATGAGATTAAAATTGAATATATCTGGTAATTTAGTAGTATCAGGCTATACTATAACTAGCTAGCTTGTTTTAAGGGTGATATTTTAAACTTAATTTTGGTAGAAGAAATTATTGAAATTGCATTATTCCGTGAGAAATTATTTACGTTTAAAAATGAATGAAAATTCAGTTGTGTTCCAACATGATAACACCAAAACACTCACTTCTTTGATGGTTCCGCAAAAATTGAGAGATCTTAACTGGAAAGTTTTGATGTATCTATCAGACCTCGCACCATCAGGTTATCATTTGTTCTGATCTCCATCTTAATGGTTTTACATTAAATTCAATTCAAAGCCTGTGAAAATGATTTGTTTCGGTTTTTCGCCTTTAAACCATAGAAATTCTACACTAATGGTTTTCCCGGATAAATGGAAAAAGGTCATCGATAAAAATGACACATATTTGGTTTAATAAAGTTCATTTTGAATATAAGAAAAATGTATCTTATTATTTGTCAAATTTGTTACTGAACTATCTTTCCAACCATTATAATCCTAATTGGAGGTCTCAATATTGCTTACTAGATATGAAAATTTAGAGGTTTTAAAAAATGATACGCAGTAATTAACTAAAAGGCAAAAAATTTAGATATAAATTATTTTTGGAGAAATTACTTAATTATTCCATAAAAAATAAGAAAAACTAAAACAATATTTCGATACTGACGGTTGCTTTACATATTTTTAGTGGATTCAATTTTATGAGAGTTGATTCCTTTAGAATTAATATCTACAATGTAATATTTTAAGAATGAGAAAACAATTCAATTATGATTTAAATTTATAATGACAAAAAATTGATTACTTGATAAATTTGCTAAAGTAGATTTAAGAAAAACACAAAAATAAATAAGCAAATCAAAGAATAATCTAACGAAAATTTTACATTTCAGTTGGAAATCAAATTGTAATTGAATTCAAATCCAAGAAATTTTAATATTTTTTGAACAAATTGAATTTTTGTTTTTAATTACAATGAGTTTACAAAACCGAGCTTTTATAATGAAGTAAAATTACATGAAAAGTATACTTAAAAATGCAATTCACTTTTTTTCATTCTTGTAATATTTCAGATTAAATGAGAGAATTTAAATTTTAATCAAACCTAGGTTTTTGAAACTAAATTTTTCATCCACGATATCTTTTCTGTGAACAATAATTACTTGACGAAAATGCATATTTTAGAATTTTTCATTTTAAAAATAATCAAAAAAAAAAACACTTGTAATTTTATTACAAATATTCAAATTTTGGATTATTTTAGAGAATTGTTTTGCAGAATAATCTCACTTTACAATTATAATTTTATTCTTTGGATTGATTATATCTTCTATTCAGATATTCTCTCACAAGGCAATTTTGACTATAAAGTTGTTCGTATTTTTAAAAACATATTTAATTGCTATTTCATATTCTAAACTAAAATTAATTTACTCTAAGTATAATCTATTTAAAAACAAAAAACAGGTTAAATAATTACATATTTTAAAATTTTAGAAAATATAATTTAAGAGATCTTTTCATATGAATTATTCCATAAAGATGGGATTAAAATTCTTTTGTATATTAAAAATTGCCAACTTCTTTCAAAAGTACTTCAACTTAGAAGAAACGAGTGTATTTAATTTGCATACAAAATTGCAACTTATACATCGTAGAAAGAAATATTGTATACGTTGGTGAGGGATGTTTTATTAATTTCATTATGTCGGAATGATTTTAGCTATGCATAAAAATCTATTTGCGTTTTTTTTCTTTTTATTTATAATGCAAATTGAAAAACTTAACAATTTAAATAATTACATAACTACAATAACATATTAAACAATAACATTTTGTTAATTTTGTTAAATTTAATTTCATATGCAAGGATCATCTTTTAATGTATCACAGCCAAAAAAAATGAGAATTTGGGTTAAGATATTTTTATAAATCAAATCAATTAGCAA
>JXPE01003997.1:5598-19289 GCA_001015215.1 Holcocephala fusca
AAACTTATTATGAAAATGGTCGATCTTTTAAAATAACATATAGCAAAATTTGTAATTTTTTTGGTGGTGATTTGGTATATAATCTTCCGAATGAGTCGACAATTCAAAGATTGGTGAAAAAATTTTAAGAAACTGGTTCAGTTGATGATAGAAAAAGGACTGAAGTACTGGCAGATCAAAAACTTGACGTTCTGTTGAGAATAGAAAATATTGCACAAAGTGTTCTTAAATAAGCTTCAACATCGATATCTCGACGCTCTGAGGAAAAAAGAAAGTAGGTATTCATGAATCGACTGTTTGGCTATTTGACGAATTTTACATAAGGATTTACATTTGCATTCATCCTTATAACATTCATTTAACACAAGAATTGGAACCAAGAGATCAACGTAAAAATTTCGTAGATTAGTGGATTTGGTTCTTTGAACAGGGCGCTGATTTTTTGATTTTTCACGCTGCATCATCTTTATTGATGAAGCTTATTTAACACTGGATGGATCGAATAATTTCAGAAAAATCATAACATCCACAAAAATGTACCGTTTAATGTTTTTTTTCGGCTGTGGGCTGATGGAATCATTGGCCTTATCGTTCTTCGAAGATGAAAATGACAGAGCTGTTACTGGACAACGCTATAGACAACTGATTGAAGATTTTTTGTGGCCTGAGCTTGAAAGAATAAGGAATAGACATAGACCATCTTTAAATTTCAACAGTCAACAGGATAGGATGCTGCCACAAGTTACCAAGTCACACAACACGAGAAAACATTGCATTATTGCTATTGCGATCTAAGTTCCCTATTTCGCAATCGATTAATTTCACGTAATGATGAATGGTGACATAAACTGGCTACTGGCCACCTAGATCATGCCATCTAACTCTATTAAAATACCTTTTGTGCGTTTTTTTGAAAAGTAAAGTATATGTGAATAAGTCAACATCAATTCCAGAGCTCAAACACAACATTCGGAACGAGATTTGGAGATTGCTGCACTTCATGTGATAATGTGTGAGCGAGTCGTTGAAAATTTTGATTTTCGTATGACAGCCTGTAGATGGGGCGGTGGTGGACATTTAAATGATGTAATTTATCACATATAATTGTAATGAGCTATATTTTTAATAAAAATAGTGAAAAATTAAAAAGTCTGAATTTTTGCATGTTTTTCTTTAAAACAACATCTAGACGCGACTTTTGAAACACCCTAGATTGTAAAATTTCCTATTTGCTTATAATGCTTTCAAATTGTTAGTAAGTTATATTTTAAAATAACCTTCTCCACTAATCTGTTCTGCATTCAAAATTTTTTACAAAATTAATAACAATTTAATATTTTTGATACGTTTTATAATNGTTTACCACTGGGTCATAAAGCCGACATTCAGAAATTATAATCAACCTTAAAGTCATATGTCAGACAGTCTTAAAGAAGAAGTCTGCTAAAAAAGAACTTAATCATAGTCTTATCATTCCAATAGCAAACTATTTTTTCAAGATTCTAGCTACGATAAAGATTTTGTGGTTGCATTCTTGAACTACAACTTAACCAAAAAGGAGGAATAAAGCATTTTATCCAAAAGCTATTGACACAAATTATAATTAATTTTTTTTAAATAAAGTAAGATTTGTTTTAATTTTTTTTACATTCCGACTTAAAAAATAAGTAAAAGTAACAATAAATAGAATCCTTTTTTTCTCTTTATTGGCAGTGTAGTGAAAACTTTTCACTATGGAGAACCTATTCTCCATTTGAATGCTACAAGAAATTGTTATCCTCCATTGTAGCATAAAATCCTTAAATAGTTGGTGAGTTTAGTAGGTTACGCTATCCTGCTATAAATAAAAGGAAAAAACTCAAATCAAAGAAATGAAAAAATATCGTCTTTGCCCGACCGACACCTCCACAGAATTCAATTCAAATAATAATTTCAAGGGTCAAGTGTTTTTATGAGAAGATCCTTTTTTATGTTAGAAGCACGAATTGAAAAAATTATGAATGTACGAGGGTTTTTTCATTTAAAAAACCTGGCACTCAATATTTAAGTCTATATACGTTTCGATCCTTTAAATATAGTTTAGTTGGGATGATTTTTAACCTTAAAATCCATCAAAGATTGATATCATGACTGCGATTCTTTAGAGCTAATTCTTTGAGACAGAAATAGAGTAGAAAATCAGACTAAGGCACTGAAAGTTTTGATGGGATTTTGAAAAAATTAAAAAAAATGGGAGCATTAAATGAGTTTACAAGCACTGAAAGGATTTGCGAAGCTTTTCAATTTTTTATTTTTTTTTGTGTATGCGAGTGAAATTTACAAGCCTTACCTTCGACAAAATGAATAAATGTTTAGGGGATGTTTTCGTGCTTGCTTAGCTTTTAATTATTTTTAAAAAGTTGTATAAATTGAATTTTTTAGCAATCAGATAGAAAGGCACTAGTGCTGATGAATCTCGTAAACCACTTAACCTGAAAAAGTGTTATATCCGCGTATTTTTTTTCTCTTGTTTGAATAAAGGATTTAATTTTTGTGCAAGTAGAGTACAAAAAAACAGCCTGAAATGTTATTTGAAAACATTAAAGGGTTGCATGAAGAGAAAAAACTAAAACAAGAGGATGAAGATGAGAAAATCCTAAAACTTTTGTCCTTAATTCTGTATGTTGTGCAATTAATGGGTTACTTTATTGAATGCTATTATGAAGAAAACAAGACATAAACTGAAATAAATAAGTGAATAGAATAAAGAACCAATTCCTGGGTTCATGAAGCTCTTTCGTTATGCCCTTTACTTTTTATTTTGAAATCCATGACTTAGATTCTTATGTTTTCGTGATGATACTCCAGTCTCTCTGGTATGAAATTTTTGCTGTAATTCGAAGACCTACCGACCTATCGTGCAGGGTAAATGTTAAGTAAACTTCAACCTAAGAGGAAAACAAGTGCTTGTTGGTTTCTGAACATCAGACAAGTTTATCTTTAATTACAGAGAACTCATCGTGACTCCCATAGCCTGTAACAGATGAGATCTAGGAATTAGTTTTATTTTGTTTTGTTTTTTATTTTTAATTTTAAAAGAAAATCGAAAAGCTTCCGAAAGAAATCCATCTACTAAAAAGCAGCTCAGGAAACTTAATGGAAAATTTTTATTTTTGCGTTTTTGGCCTGAGTAATTTTTACTTGGAATTATAAAAGTCCCTCCGGAATATACAAAAATGGAGCTGCATTCTATGCATAAGCGCACCCATCCACCCACCATACAAGTTTCATATAAAAACACTTTGTGAAAGCTGAGACTTAGATCTTAAGTCGTCAGTGGTGGTAT
The DNA here is from genome assembly GCA_001015215.1 of Holcocephala fusca. NCBI lineage: Eukaryota > Metazoa > Arthropoda > Insecta > Diptera > Asilidae > Holcocephala > Holcocephala fusca. Next base: position 8,924 of record JXPE01003997.1, read on the forward strand.
CCTATATATAAAAAAAAATTGGTATAAGGTCCTGCTGTGTAGACTGCAGAAGGTTTTGTTGTTTATTTCGTTTATTTCTATTTTTATTGTAAGCTCTTGACTACCTTGAAATCACGTCTTCACGGTATCGTGACTACTTGAAAATCGTTTATTTTGGCCAATTTTTTTTTGTCGTTTTTTCTTCTTTAATTTCGTCCTTTGTTAGAATGGAGCCGTCTATTTTGCGATGGCAGTGTCCTCATACTTGTACAAGCATTAAACTGTTCAGTACAGCATTATATTGTTCTTATTATGCTTCCATATATTAATGGAAATATGCAGGCTCGAGTGATTTATGACCCCAATGGTAGAGAGGCTAGTAGTAGTTGTAGTAGTAGTAGAAGTACAAATATAATTGAGTCATGCCGCCTTTCAAAAGGTGTGCAAATAAATACGAGGAAATAAATAAGTTGAGCAAAACTGCATAGGCCCAAGATACTTTGTCTTGTTGCACTGAAGTACACCTCAATTCCCTTCATGCAAAAGTGAGAAAAGTTCCTTCAAAATATGCTGAAAATAAACAACAAGTCCACGTGTCTTGGGTAGAAAAATGAATTCATTTCTTTTACAGGTATAGGGAAATTATTTATTTCATTATTCATTTCATGCAGTTTGACTAGTGTCTGATCCAAAAAACTAAAAAATAATGTCTTTTTAATCTTCTTCAGGTGCAGAAAAATTGCGCGGGTAGAGTTTTAGTTAGCTCCACTGACAACAGAGCACAATGAATTCAGTGAGGAATAGTCTCAGCGATGTTAACGAAATCAATCGGAACATCTATCAAAGCTAACATAACTACTGTAGTGCTAAAAAAATTTGCGATCGTTAGCCAAGTCAAATAAAATGGGGACTAAATTAATTAGAGAATTGTGCAACGTGTGTTTTTTTTTTTGGAGTCAATCCTCTGGAGGCGACATTTGTGTCTACTTTACATTGACTATTATTATTAAAAAAAAACATGATTGCAATAGAAATTAATCATTTCGAACATTTTTATTGGTAACTCTTTTGAAAAATTTCAGATTGATACCATTTGAAAGTTTTCCAGTCAATTCACAAGCATTATCAAATTAGAGTTCAAAAAACCCATTCGGTTTCAAGACTCGGATTTTCATCAAATGGAGTTGTTTTAAGATCATCATTATTTTCCTCAGCTTAGTTTCACAAAGTTTAGTTTCAAGTTTTTTAAATACTCTTTTTCTTTCATGTTTTATATAGGCTTCCCAGTCAGTTTCCTCAAATATCTTATCACGTGTACCAGCATCTTAAGGCTCTATACTCGTATTCATGTCTTCCCTATATTCGAAAGGGCTGTGATTATCCAAAATAATAGCTTCGTGGAAGTTATTTTTTTTATTCCAGGAAGCATCCTACATCACTGATTGTCCTAGTTTTGGATCATTCATTTTATGCATTAAATCCAGTCTTATTTCAATGGCTGCTTTTATCACATTTACTGATAATTACAATTCAAATATCAATGCATACACGGTGTTCAACCCACATTTTTAGCTCGGAAATGCATTGCACATACGGTGTGCAATCCGTCTGGAATGAGTTAAAAGGCTAAAATTTAATATAACTATGCTCATTTAACTATAAAAGATAATAGCCAGCATGAATTTCCATAGCTCTACCTTAATAGTTCGTATTAAAAATAGTGTTAACGAGGAAAGGTCTCCAAAGTAATCTTGTTGCTAGATATTTATTCTTAAGAGTATTTTAGGCTGTAAAAATAAAAGACTGGCAATGAATTGAAAGACATCCTTAAATATAAAAAACTAATACCTGAAAAATATCAAATGTGTTGAAATTCATTAAAGAACTAGTACCCATAACGTAGGTTTGGGGAAAGTTAAAATTAGAATCCGAATTGATATTTTTACATGTATGCAATTTAGAGAGATACAATGGGAAAGATCAGTCAAGAATAGTAGAGTTTGCTCAAATCACTTCACCTCTTAAGTCCATCATAGGAAAAATTTTAGGATACCGTAGTCGGTATCATTTATCAATCTATCGCTCCACAATTTGAGAGACGTAATGATTTGAAAGATATTCAAAATAGCTAATGATGATGATAACGAAATGTAGAATCTTAAAAGATTTATTTAGACATGGTCTAGGGTGATAAAAAAATGAGAAGGAAAAGAATGATAAAAAGCAAATCAATAAAAATTCGCGAAAATCAATCAGTTTTAAGTCTAAAAACATTTTCATTGTGGAATCCTTAAGGAATTGCAGAGTGAGTATTTATTAAGCTTTCCAAAACCAGGCGTTTATAATTTTGAAATAGTTTTATTCATGCTAGAAGGGAGCATATTGCTGGTAATGAGCCAACCTAAAATGTAATTCAAAATGTGTGCTTAATATCTTTAATGAAGTGAACTTCTTTCTTTCAGCATAATCGTTCCCTTCAGGTAATTTATTTGCCACTCTTTTGGATGAATAATTAAGGTATTAGGCAATTCGATGCTTTAATTAGATCTGTTGTTGTAATCTTTATATGAAAATGCTAAGTTTTCATCTGGAATGACTTCTCGAATATAATTAAATGTGTCAAATCTCTTCGTTCGAAATGAAATCTGCTTGCGTACCAAGCAAGATATCATGGATTTAATTTCTCTCTATACAGTTTCCTTTTATCTTTGACGGGTTTATTCATTGTTCAATTCCATATGAAATTATTGAGGAAAAGTATTAAATCCGAAATGGATGATTTCTTTCTTCTGGTTCTTTCTGAAAAAAGGGCCATAAGTCAACAAGATTTAAATGGCGTTTTGAAGCATCTTTCACATCGTTTTATGAGATACAATTTATGATAATAAATTTATTAAGAAATCGTTGAAGATGCATAGTTATAAGTGCTATATGACTTGACTTTATTTTAATTGTGCACACAGCTACTTCAATCATTTACAAGTGTTCCACCTTAGCACTATTTAATCGTTTAATAACTTCCTTTAATATAAGTTCAAAAATGACACCTAAATGATGGATGAACATAACCATCTACCATGAAAATCCAAGTGTGAATTTCAGAATGTGCTATTTGGACTAGGCATCATCCCTTTTTCATCAACGTTTCTCATTCATTAAATTTGATAGCATGATAAATGCACATGAACTTGACACATTTGCGCATAAATCCTACTAATTTACGAGGGTTGCTTGTTTATGGAAGGAAGCTGAAATCAAAATAAGAGTAAAACGTCATTATAGAAAAATGATGAGTGCGAACAAGGCACTTAAACGAGCATTAAAATTTTGGCTGAATAAAGCGATTCCATTTAAAATGCAAGACCAGTCTACGCAATTAAAAAGCAATTGTCCCTTAACAGGAGAGTGCTTTATGAGAATTACCCGCATTTAGTTAATTCTTGTGAATCCTCAGTTTATGAGATTCATTTTGGTAAAGGCGATGGCAGTAGGACTTATACCAACACTTTAGAGAATGGTTTTGGTTACCCAAGGGACTGTTGTTATATGCTCTTACGATCCTAAACAAAAGGCAAAGGAAGCATATTCGTGACCTGTTGCGGTTATCCAGAACTTAAAATTTATACCTTCGGCGCGATGTTTTCCTTGACCACTGAACTTAGGTTGAACTCTTTCTTTTTTCCTCAACAAGTTACTTTTACCGGTAATCCGCCAATCTGAGGTAAACATCTTGTTAGCGTTTTTCTTAGAAAAGAATAAAAGAAAGAATAGGAAGAGGTGGAACTTCATTTTTATGGCGCAAAAAAGGTGAGGAACAAACCATGTAACCTTTCCTGGTTTATTTTGCCATAATGCAAAATGTTTTGGTTTTGCATGGCGTGCAGCTTCTGTTTTGCGTGCGTGCAGATTTGCTTCAGTTGATTTTATTCTTTTTAGAAATTGGACAATCATAAGTCGGTTTCTTTCCTTTTTTGCTTTTTTATGATCACTGAAGGGATTTTTACCCTGAAAGAAAAGAAAGAAAAAGAAAAATAATCGAGAGGAGTAAAAAAATGTTTCAACATAAAACATAACAGCCATTTTTTTGTACCTACTTCTTTCTACCCACGATTCTTGTAACCTCTTCGAGACCAATAACTTGGCTGAGAACGAGAATCTTTACAAAATCTAAAGGGGTACTAGTGACTAGGTTTGATGCCTAAATCACTTGATGATATCTTTCCAGATGTCTTCTTCACTACCTTAAATTAGAAACTTTTCTTTTTCTATGAAAAACTGTAAACACGTTCTTCTTAAACCGGTGCTAAATGAAGGTAAAAAAACCACATCCAATAAGCTTATCAGCGAGAATGAAAAGTCTTTTAAATTTTCATTCTTTAAATTAACTAAAATTAGCTGAACTAAAAATTTATCCTAAAAAGTTATGTTAAGACCATTTAAGCCCAAGTTTAAAATCTCAAACTGTGCATAAAACATGTAATCTTGAGTCTTGAGTTTTGAGTCGTAAATTTCTACGCGGTTCTATTTTAATTTTCAAAAATAGCTCAAAACTAAAAGTTGAATTCTACATTTGAGATGTTCCTAAATTATTTAAGCCTAAGCTTTTATTTTAAAAACAACCCCAAAGCAGCTAATTCCCAAGTATAATGTGGCCAGAGAACTTAGAAGTTCGAAACTCGAGTTGGGTGAATAGAAAAAATACTTTGGTAGTTAAATTAAATTCCAGTAATGGACCTAAGATTTACCATTCGTCACACAGAGCTTATAGCGCAATATCACATCAGTAGATCTAATAATCTAATTTTTAGGCATCGTCATAATCAATCCAAGTGCATTCTTCAATTAGCTTTATGGGTTTGATGTCATGTCGCAAGTCTATCAAATTCTAAATTTACATCGTTTACATTGCAATCAGAAATAATTTTTAATTAGTTTTCGAATCAGTTGATCTGAAGGGTCTGCTATCATTCTGGTAAAAATCATTTTTTGACATGAACTTGTTACAGAAATTTTAAAAACCATTTTAAGTTTTAATGGACTGACCTCCATTCCAATTCATTCATTTTCGATTTTGTCGTTTGCGCTTCTACAGGTCTAAATTTAGCCAGATCTGAATATCTTTTTCGAAATTTTGTGAACGCCATCATTCACATATTCGTGAGATATGCAACAAATGTTCAGTGGAAACAAGAGCATTCTGATGATAAGAAAGAAAATCAAGTAGAGCACACATTTCACGTAGTTTTGATTTTATTTTTAAGAAACTGACAAACAGTCGGGCTGATTGATTTAATGGGTACGATAAGAAAACACGCACTTTAACGAGAACCAGGTCACTTTTCATGTGTCGTATCCTGAAGACAGTAAACGCGTTCTGTGTCATAAAGGACAAAATATAGACGGAAAATACTTCCATCATTCTGGCATGTATGCTTTTAAACAGCCTATGCAATGCTTATGGGGCTATGAGGCTATGGAACTGCAGGGTCTCAACAAGAAACCAACCACACATATTTTTCTTATGCTTCTCGCACTGTTGTGGTTATTTTATGGAAAAGAGCAAATGCAATGGAAAAAAGGATTGGCAAAATTTATGCTATCATCAGATTTATGTTTCTTTTGGGCTCGTAAAACAATTTCAAAATGTGCGACAAAATAGCAAATGATCCAACATCGAGTTTCTAAAAGTCAGAAAGTCAGGCACAAGGAGGTAAAGAGTTTGAAACTCACCATGATTTAAATTGTTGTGGTGACATTATTTTAATTTTGTATGATTCTTTCATCCGTAGGATTGAGAAAAAGAAAACAAGGAAATTCACATTGAAACCGCTGAATGAATTGGCTGGCAACATAAAATGGTTTTGTTATAAACAATTTTGGGGTAAATATTTGTAGAATCAATTAAGCCTTTACAAAAGCGATTTGAGGCAATTTCGGAAATTAATGGCCCCGTGAATTCAAGTTTCAAATCAAAAATAAAAATGTAAAACGTGATGTGGAGCCAATTCGTATATGAATGCAACCTATGATAAATGATAAGAAATTCGGAAAGATATGATGGTCTTTTTTCTATTCAAATGTTTATTTATGGAGTTACTCGTCGACTAGATAAAAGCTCAGAAATTGAAAAGATTCTAAAAAGGGCGGTCCTAGTGTAATAGAAACCAAGACAAATGGCTCCAATGGTCTGCTCCTTTGTTAAAGAAACTATTCATTCGAGGTAATAAAAGTTTATAGGAAAATGTCCCTTTTTTTCTTTTTTGAATAAAAAGAAAGCATCAATTTCAGTTTATGTTAGATTTTGGTGAATTTTCATAGATAAAAAGAGTATTAAAAGTTAAATCACAGTAAAATTTGATGAGGTTCTTAAAAGAATTATTTCATGTATTTGAGAAAGAAAACTAGGTTTATTTTATTGTTCCTTCAGGGACTTATTATTGAATGTTTCACCTTGAAAGATTTCAAATCTGATTTGTTTGAGAAAAAGTACAAATNTCATGTTTCATTATTTCATGTATTTGAGAAAGAAAATTAGGTTCATTTTATTGTTCCTTCAGGGACTTATTGAATGTTTCACCTTGAAAGATTGCAAATCTGATTTGTTTGAGAAAAAGTACAAATGGATAAGGAAGTGTACTTACCATCTTAAAAATCCAATTTTTGAGGCAGTATAAAGAACTTTCAAAACTCTGATGTTTTTATCCGTCTTTAAAACTCTAAAAAAATTGTGGTGTGTTACCTTTTTCTTTTATAAAGAAAGAAGACAAACTAAAAAAATACAACACATGTTCCATTTTAAGGTAAGCAATCTCGTTAATATCGCAGATTTAAGTTCTAATAGTATTAGCAGGATATTTGTAAACAGGCCAGTAATTAATAGTATAAAAAATTGTTAATAGTTTGCTTTATTCAAGAAAGAACCAGAAAATTATTGCCACATAAGAGCCTGCTTCTATAGCCATACATTCACATTTAGAATTCACCATGTTAAACTAATCAGGAAGTTCTTGTTCTTGTATTCTTTAACATCTTACTTAAATTTCCTTTGAAGAGAGCAATTATTATAAACTTCAAGTGAGGTTAGCCCAATGTAAGATCATTTTAATCGATGATACATTAAATTAGTTTGATATTAAATAGAACAAAATATCTTTTTGAGTCATAGTCTCGATTTTTGCTAGACTGTTCCATTGGAGCTCGATTCTGGATTAGATCCATTAGTATTGAGTAAACTAGAAATCGGTAGCTACCATATATAAATATAAACCCCTGAGTCTCACATTAAAGGTAAGCAAAGCGGCTTAATATATATGGAAGTTTTCACTTACATTTTGAGTTTGAGATATGCTTGCAAGTATTTAATCACTGATGACCAAATAAAATAAAAAAANAACTAATCAGGAAGTTCTTGTTCTTGTATTCTTTAACATCTTACTTAAATTTCCTTTGAAGAGAGCAATTATTATAAACTTCAAGTGAGGTTAGCCCAATGTAAGATCATTTTAATCGATGATACATTAAATTAGTTTGATATTAAATAGAACAAAATATCTTTTTGAGTCATAGTCTCGATTTTTGCTAGACTGTTCCATTGGAGCTCGATTCTGGATTAGATCCATTAGTATTGAGTAAACTAGAAATCGGTAGCTACCATATATAAATATAAACCCCTGAGTCTCACATTAAAGGTAAGCAAAGCGGCTTAATATATATGGAAGTTTTCACTTACATTTTGAGTTTGAGATATGCTTGCAAGTATTTAATCACTGATGACCAAATAAAATAAAAAAAAGAAGAATTTCACTAGATCATCTATGCATCTATCTTCTTCAGTAGATAGAAATAATCATGGTTCTAACTAAAATTAGGTCACGTTGAGTTTTTTTAATCTTTCAATACTCTTAAAGATATAAACAAAATTCTGGTATAAAAAGGCCTTGTCTCTTAGAATTTGCTCTCATTGTAGGCCATGCCTATTTTAAATCATTAACTGGTATTAAATTGTATTGACTGGTTGATACAAATATTGCCAATACTCATATGGAAATATTTATGTAGCTATTTAAATTAAGAGTAGACAAACCATTGAGACCCGTGTTGGTAATTCAAAGGGAACGAATTCTTTCCGAATGTTAATCGTCTTTTTTCGAACTTTTTCTTTTCACGGATTGATCCATACTTTAAAATGATCGAATGAAATAATTTTTATTTTGAGGAAAAAAATTGATAATTACTTCCACTGGAATAAGAAATTGTTTCCGGTAAATCATTCCTAGTCTATGTGACACCACCCACAGCAATTGTTTCTTGGTGAGTGACAACTTTAATATCAATACCCACANATTCAAAGGGAACGAATTCTTTCCGAATGTTAATCGTCTTTTTTCGAACTTTTTCTTTTCACGGATTGATCCATACTTTAAAATGATCGAATGAAATAATTTTTATTTTGAGGAAAAAAATTGATAATTACTTCCACTGGAATAAGAAATTGTTTCCGGTAAATCATTCCTAGTCTATGTGACACCACCCACAGCAATTGTTTCTTGGTGAGTGACAACTTTAATATCAATACCCACATCTTTACTTATTTATTGGACTTATAATCCATCTAGGATTATCGCACTGGCCCGTATCCGAATATTTCTGAATATTTGAGAAGCTTTAAGTGACTACATTTCATGTTGACATATTTTCCAGTGTGCTTCGAATGGTAATTATTTGATAAGACTTTGTAGAATTGAAAAGATATCATAATTAAGAACTCACGAACGGTCTTAGCATAGGTTGGGCATGTGACTGCATCATATCGCAGTCGCTCTTCTAATTAAAATTCATGTTTGACCTTCCATCTGCAGTCTTTCAACTAGACAGCAAGCAAACAAGCAAGAATTATTGATGAAATAGAAAAGTGTGTGCAATGGGCTCTGTTCACTTATTCCATCGAATGGATAAGGTTTTAGTTCTTCTGTTCTGTTTTGTACGGTTTTATCGTTCGCTGAGGCACCATTCCCCAAGAGCAGCACATCGTAATAATTCCAATTTTAAATTCTCTAGCCTCTGGTGAATCTATTAACAACTTAGTCTACATATGAGTGGTCTAGAAGAATATAGTCTGGGTTCAATGGTGATTAACCTTCTCGCGATAGTGTGAAAAACAATATTTTACGTAATTATCGACGATGTTAAATCATTGAATTGACAGCAGAACTCTCTTCTCGGATATATCCACTCCATCAACGGTAAGAAATGTTCTTTTTATCCATTTTTGCGTCTTTTTCCCTTTTTTTAAATTCAATTGATTTAAAATTTTGCTTGAATGACGAATAAGCACAACATTCTGTCATGGTGTGTTTTTATTTCGTCCTGTCAGAGTGGGTCAAAATATTTTCTTTTCGTTCGTGACTTTTATGCGAAATGATTGAGACGTGATGTCAAAATATTAACGAGTCATGCTCTGATTCGTGCATAAATCATTTGAAAAAGAAGTAGTGGTTATAAAAATATCCTCTTTTATTTTAAGAGTAGGCTAGCTTCGACGTCTCCATTGAATTTTAAAATTTGAAAAAAAGTATAATGCAATCTCCACAACATCTGCAGCTTCCAGTTGCACATACTGGAACTTGAGTTAGGAGCAGAATTTATGAAAGAAAAGCAAAAGTAAACTTCTTCGACTTCGACTAAATAAAGAAAGAAATCCACACTGAAAGCTATGTAGAGTACTGAAAATCCAACTTAAGACCCACAGTCGATCTCCAATAGATGTTAAGATTCTCAATGGATTTATTAATTAATTAACAATTTAGCTCAGTTTTTTGGAGTAACAATGCTATGATCATCGAGATTTTTCAAAGTTTGGTCCTAGAAGGCAATTTTCGAATTCAATTATTTCAATTTGAAGTTTTCGAAAAATCTTTGGATCCTTGTAAATTGTTCTCTCAATTAAGAAAAGCAAAACCGCGATGTCAGCTTAAAAGTAAACAAAAAATCTGCTTTTGTTATAAGATTAATTGAATATATAAACCTTATTCACTCCACTTAGGATCATAGGGCTTATATACAGAGTTTCTTTCTGACTTGATTTTACAGCACGGCCTTTATCTATGCCCATGTTTTACCAATTGATTCTAATTATTGCGTAATAGTTCTTTCCAATGTATTTCTTTGACCCTCAACAACTCTCGTTCCTTGAGGTTTTCATTCCAGTGTTTGCAGTTCTTCTTGGTCAGAATATTCTGCATAAGCATAATATTCCTCAGGCGCTTGTTAACAAATTTTTAAAGTTTTTTGAAATATTTTCTGTTGAACATACATGTTTTACCTTTAAAGTTCTTCTAGAAAATTCTAATGACTTCCAGATGACTTTGTAAAGACTACTGAATTATGA
>JXPE01004073.1:0-11423 GCA_001015215.1 Holcocephala fusca
CTTAACGCTGGCAAAATTTTATTTGTAACCGAAAGACTTAATAATCGCATGTTATTGGTGAGATTAGGAATTAGCTTCTTGTCGATTTTTACATATAAAACAAAAATTAGGTCGCCAGGAAGCTAGAAAAATTAAGAAACACCTACTGTAGTGAAAAATAAACAAAAAGGATAATCTGACATAAGTTAAGTTTTTAAGATAAGTTTTTCATTGCATAAGCAATTTATGCTATCATTTTTCTTCTATCTGGAATTGACTTACTTTAGTATTGCAAGTAGATTACATCTTTGAAGAGCCTCGCAAATGTCTTTAAAAAAGATTATCAAAAGTTTGTCGTTTTTATTAATATAATATAGTATCCAGTGGATCAATGGTCCGTGCTAGATAGCAAGGAATTAGAAATGAACATTTTAACANGTATTGCAAGTTGATTACATCTTTGAAGAGTCTCGCAAATATCTTTAAAAAAGATTATCAAAAGTTTGTCGTTTTTATTAATATAATATAGTATCCAGTGGATCAATGGTCCGTGCTAGATAGCAAGGAATTAGAAATGAACATTTTAACAATTTTACGAATTCCATTTAGGAGTATATTAAATGAGTGATGAGTCTAATGTTTTTCTATGTAAATCAAGTTATGCTTTATTTATGAAAAGTATTAAGCCTTGTTAAATGTAGAATGTATCCTTGCTAGTTGATGTAAGAATGGAAGTAGTTCGTCCAAAAATTATTTAGTTCTTTAAAAGAATNTCCTTTAAAAAAAATTTTTCGTTTCTAGTTAGTGCATTTATTTCTATAACACATTTCTGTATATAGACCTGAGATATGTAAAAATTCTAATTTAGTTTTAAGGACATAATAAAGTATCGAAGTGTCGTTAAAATACTATCATTTTAACCGAGTATATATTCTATTAAATCCTTAAGTTTGCATACTTAAAATAAGAACAAAAATAACCCAAAATTTTAAGAAAATGCGAAGTGTATTCATTCTGGTACAATTCTTAAAAACCACCTATAACATTACCTTTTTTCTCTATTTAATTGTTTCTATTAGAGGTGCTTCAAGAGTAATCAATTATTTTGAAATCTAAAACAAACTTTGTAGTAAGATTAAGTTTTTATTTCTTAATCTACTACATAATCTCCATCCATTATAAAGGACAGTTTGCAATCTTGCCTGCAAATTTTCAATCCCCTTCTAATTAGATATTCAGGGTCTGTGCTAGAAAATGTGAAATACTTCTACAGATGTGAATGTTTTATTTCTTAAAAGAATGCTTCAGAGATCTGAACAAATGATAGTCAAAGGGAGCTATATCTGGTTAGTATGGAGGGTGCAGTAAAAATTTTCTATTACAACTATTTGATTTTTTCTTGAGTTAGTTTTACTATATGTAGCTGGGCATTGTCATGTTGCAGTAATACACCTTTTCTGCGGACTAAAGATGACCTCTTTTTCAATAATTCTGAATACATTGTAGCTGTTGACAATATAATGCAGCAGTAACTCTTTCTCCAGGTTTCAATAACTCGAAGTGAATTATGATACTACAAATCTATCAAATACACAGTAAAAAACTTTCTCAGTTGTAAAGTTGGTTTGAGAGTTGGGATTAATTTGCAGAGAGCTATTGCTTCGAACGCTTTTTGTTATCGTAAATGAGCAATTTTTCATCTGCGGTATCAATTCTGCTATGAAATGGATCTCTACGAAATCTAAATTGCAATACAATGCAAATTGGTTGACGATAATCCTTGTTGGGTTTAGATAATGGATATGGTAATTATATTCCTTGCCTTGCTTTATCTTGCCTTCAACTTCGTGTAGGTACCTTTGTATAGTTGCGCTTCGCGATAATTTTTATATATGTACGTGATCTTGGATATGAGATTCCACTAGAAATTTTGAAGTCTCATTATCAAATTCAACTGGTCGTCCACTTCGCGGTTTGTCAAAATGTTCATAATCCCTAGGATCAAACCTCTTCAGCCAATGTTGAAAATTATTGTCCTTCAATATATTTCCATAAAATTCGTAGATATTTTTTTGTTATTTTCTTTGCATTAAATCCCGCATGAAAATGAAAAAGTAATCAATGACGAATATTAGCTTGGAAATGTACGAACATCGCCTTTTTATTACAGTGCTGTAAGTAAAATTTATATATTTTGGAATATTTAGAACATAGGTTGCTTTACCGAAAACTTTAAATGAATATGTGTCTCCTCTATAAAGATCGGTTCAGAATTACAGGCAAAAAAAATTCATTCCAAATAATTGATTACCTATGGGTACACCTGATATAAAGGTGAGCCTTAGGATGTTATAATTCGTCACCTTAGCAGAATATTGAAAATATTATTTTAATTTATGTCTTAATTGTTCAGCAACCATATCTTATGAAATGCACATATAATGAATTATTCCTAAAAGTTATNTTCCTCTATAAAGATCGATTCAGAATTACAGGTAAAAAAAATTCATTCCAAATAATTGATTACCTATGGGTACACCTGATATAAAGNCTCCTCTATAAAGATCGGTTCAGAATTACAGGCAAAAAAAATTCATTCCAAATAATTGATTACCTATGGGTACACCTGATATAAAGGTGAGCCTTAGGATGTTATAATTCGTCACCTTAGCAGAATATTGAAAATATTATTTTAATTTATGTCTTAATTGTTCAGCAACCATATCTTATGAAATGCACATATAATGAATTATTCCTAAAAGTTATCCATCTATCATCACAAATAGAATTTCTAGAGTTATATTTTTAAAAACAGAAGAAAGTGGACGAAAAAACCTAATCCTATTTAGAACGCGATTAATAGATAAAACATTGATGATAGTTGTTTCTACTCTCCAAACTTATATAAATCATGGGAAATCAATTGATTGCACAAATTTTCAATGCAACATAAAACCTAAGGATCACATATTAGTTGTGTAAGTTAGCATAGATCCTTTGAATAGTTCAATCTCCTTAAAAAAAAAAAGGAAAAGAAAATAAATTACTAAATAAAATAATAATGTCAAGATTCCCAATAGTTTTATTGTTAGCTTACTATCTGATATATTTCATTTTTTCATTTCTGTTCCATTTTTATTTTCATGCAATTCACCAAATGTCTTTGTACCACAATACTTTCACCCTTTGCAATGAAATCTAAGGGAAAGTCTTTGAGGGAAATTATAAAACCTAGTTGTGCAGATATTTCACTATTCAATTTTAGCAACTTTAAATCAGACATGCATTTTTATACAAAAAGATTCTATAAATGCAACAATCATCCCTTCGTTATTGATTGAAAATGAAAATTTTTCTTATAACAAAGAAATTAATTTAAGGCACATCTTAGAAGGCCTTAGAATCTGACAGATATTCCGTCATGACATTTATGTGATTTTTCGAATATGTTACACCTCGCTGGTGATAAATTGGAAATCAATGAAGTTCATTTTAATGTTAATTGATTTAATTTTCAAATTGAATTGATTTTACTAAGCAGGGTGAATTTTATGCGTACATTTACCCTTCTAGTGCTTTTATTTAAAATCTTTTAAGTCAAAATATATTGAAATCGTAGAATCCAACCCTTTTTCAACTTAATAAGCATTGATCGATTATATTGAATAATTTTACAATTACTTTGTGGTACAAAAGAGATTTTATTTTTGAAAAATGAATTTTCTACTTATATTGCCCTTTTCTTTTTATTATTTATAAATTTTTTTTAAGCGCGATTTATATTATGCACTCCTAAGATTTAAAACTTCACAACTTCTTCTCATAAATTATAATAAAAAGTATCAGGAATTTGCTTTAATTTAAATTTTGGCTTTAGGTTTGTAGACATATTCTGGAGCAGTTAATAAAAAAAACTAATCAATAAATTCAGGACAATAATTGTCCCGATTTAGGATTAACTTTAAGAATCAGCGCTTAGTAATGAATCAAACCTCTCAGCTTGGGAGCAGCAAGCTTAGAGATTTAAAAAACATCAATGTCCAAATATTTTCTGGGAAGTAGCTTCAAAAAGCAAACCAGCTACTACTACTACTACTACTACTACTACTAGAAAAGTAATAAGCTGTCAGCCCTTTTATTTAAATAAAATAATTGGATAGATCTAATGCACTTGTTAACAACTGTAGATTATATACGAAAAAATTTTTAGGCAGAATCAGTGCAATTTAAGGAAGAATATAATTGAACAGATAATTTTTATATAATAAATTAAAAGTAAAAATATGTTTTCATATTAAAAATGCATTTAAAAATCCAAAAAAATTAAATATGGTGACATTTTTTCTATTTATAAATGAACAATTGCAATTCTACATATGGATTTTTTTAAATTCCTTCAAAATCATTGAAAAATTTGATAAAGCCTAACTAAGGTTTCTCAAACAAATGAAAGGAAGCATTAATCTTTAAGCTGCAATTAAAATCAAATTGAAAAAAAGACATTTATAGTACTTGAAAATTTTTGGAAGCATTAATATAAAAAGTAAACAAAATTGGACTGAAATGTCACTCTTGAGGTACACCGAGTATTAGTTTATTGTGATTATTAAAAAGCGTACATTTCCAGGCTATAATACTCTTTCAAAGTTACTCTTAAAGTTAAATCTCCACTGTGATAGGCAAACATGCAAAAATATAAAAACCCTTATTGGTTGTATTCTTCAGATCACGTTACAAACGACAATACCCTTCAATTTTTAGTTATTCTGTTTTTTTACTTGTGTACAGGATAAAAGTTATATCAAAATCGACTTGAAAGGGTTTTGTATGCATTTACCAAACAAGTGATTTAAATTTTTCAAAATCTGGTACTTTTTTTAAGAATCATTGCAGCTTTAGTCTTTTGGTGCTAATTTTTGAAAATGAAAAACATTTACTACCTCAACGAATCCAAAGTGTCTTCAAAATTCACTGCATTATCCAATCGATTTTTAAAGTTGATACTCAGTCAGGATTGCTTTCTTTTGAAAATTATTTGAAAAAAAAAAAACANTAGGATCGCTTTCTGTTGAAAATTATTTGAAAAAAAAAAACATTCTTAAGGACTATCATCCGAATATTTCATTCTTTATATGCTCCCCATAAAATTTAAAATATTTTGTCATGTTTCTTGAANCAGGATTGCTTTCTTTTGAAAATTATTTGAAAAAAAAAAAACATTCTTAAGGACTGTCATCCGAATATTTCATTCTTTATATGCAATTTCTACAACATAAGGTGTCATGAAAGATATCTTTTCATAAATTTGTAAAAATGATAACTAAAGACTGCATCAAACGTTTCAGTAAGACATGAAACTTGGTTTATTATTTTTTATCATGTTGCGAAAACTAGAAATACTTTTCTTAGGTTTGTAATAGCTTTAAGTGATGAAAATATCATTCATATCTCATGCCTCATATCCTTTTCCAAAAAACCTTCAATATCTCAGGATAGGATCGTAATCCTTTAGGAATAGTTGTTCTCTTTTTAAGCGTAGTCTAAAGGAAATAGAATTATCTCGATCTACACATTAAGAATTGTAAAATGGTTAAATAAAGTTAAGTAGATTGAATCATCGAAATACCAACGCATTTAGAATCCTCCGAAAATGATGGGTTTTAAGCCGTTGGTACTTCGTTTACTTTATACAAATTCTCCACAATGATCAAATGATACTAAATGAAGCTTCTGATAATATTTTGTAACTTAAAATTCATTCTACCTAAACATTAATTTTTGTGACATTGAATTAGTTTGGCATTTCAAAAATGTCTACTTATAAATTTTTAACGAAAACTTCTACCATTATATACATGTCCTTTTTTTTTTTATGTAATTTGAGATGAAATATAATCAGATAGGTGCGTAATTTCCCTCATAATCCTTTCTACCTTGGCTATTATTACTTCCTTTTACCTTAGATTAAGAAATTGAAAAGAGGAATAGAGGTAACTTTCTTTTACTATACATCAAAATGATTTTAAGGTGTCTACGAACCCTTCCTACTTCAGAAACCTAAGTCAAACAAATAACTGACATATTGAGCCCTTCGCTATGCTACCAATCAACAATAACAAAAAATCAAAACAAAAAACTTGAGAAACCAAATAACTAATTCCATGATCAGAAAATCAAATAAAAGACATGGCAAAGAACTCATTTTTTTAACTATGGCTTATGCTTTCGTTTAAAATCCTTAGACCCTTTTTTCTTTTTTCTTTTTTTTCCTTTTGATTGTGTTGTGCACCGCATGCGCTAAAATTTTGTATCTACAGGTGAAAGTAACAAATCCGGCTATATCTAACTTTTTTTTTAGCACGTACTAACTAAAAAAATGACAGGATAAAAAGGTAAATTGAAAATTCGCAACAGGATTTATATGTGCATATCTTCTATGAAATACCCAAAGGACATGGATTTTATGAAGTTTATACTCAGAATGATGAGACTTCTTTGAATCACTGGGTCCCACAAGACTTTTTCTTTCCATTTGCGGAAATATATGGGCCATCCCTTTATTTTATGAACGCTTTTTTTTTTTAGATAGGGTCGCTTTTGACCAATCCCCACAATACCATTTGCATTATCTATAAAATCAGTGATGATTATTTATCTTGGTTAGTTTCTCTTATTGTCCATTCATTCACTGTTATCATGATAAAATGCAGTAGATAGCCACTGAGCAAATATGAAATTCATCAAGCATGCAGAATAATATTGTGTTCCGGAATCCCTTCGAATTAAGGATATATCAGACAATGGATATAATCAAATGTCCTTCAAGATCTTTAGCAGATGGTACTTCCTTCTTGTATAATATCTTCTCCCTAAGATTTTTGACGATCTTCCACTGATGTAGCTCTTGCGTAAACAGAAGGGGCTCGAACGCATTTTACTCGGGATCATACAGCCGGCAAGAGATTTACGCTATTAGCGCGGACTTACTTTCTTATATTTATTCTTTGTAATCATAAAAAATTGAAATCCAGAAGACAGCTGCATCTTCCTTGGAAATCCTTATTGATGGAAATTTATGAGCCCCGTCAAATTTAGTGCCAAATATTCTTCGATATTCGGAAGTAAAAGGTATCTGTTTTTACTTTTTTTTAAACCAGCAGTGCAATGAACTTTCATTTTTATTAACTTGGATGACTTTTTTTTTGCAACATTACAAGAATCATCTTGAAGAAATTATCAGAAAACAAAATTCAGATATGATTTCACTTTCAAAATTTGAATTTACTTTCTTTCTTCCTTGCTGCTGCGTAATTAAGTTCGATTCTTTTTTAATTATTAGCATAAAAAGGAACTAATTGCTCTAAAATTGAGTACAGTGAATTTTAGTAAACTTGATGACAAAATTATTTAATTATGAAAAAAACTCATTCACCCACCTTACATATTTAAGAAGGTGATAATCTTTTCAGAAACATTTTCTTCATGAATGAGCAGCTGTGAGTTTTCTCAGTGTTTATTAATTTATTAATTTTTTTTATTACAAAAGAAATTACAAAAGAAGAACCGAAACCAATCACCTGGAAATAAAATAAAAACAGGGACACTAAAGTGGAACCGTTGATAAGACAAATCAGTTAACACTGATATAATTTTTCCAAAGCTATTTTGTCAATTTTTGAACACCTTCTGCCAAAATAATGTCTTGCTGAAAACTTCTAGGAAGATACACAAAATGTTTTCTTCCAGAATTCAGGACTAATCTACTTACTCAGTAGGCTTATAGACTTGCTATAGAGCATCTAATTGGCTATACTTAGTATAAGGAAATAAACACCACTTCTATTCTTTCTCAAGATACTAAGATAAAGAAAAGGTGGTATATAAGACAAAATGCTTTCCTTAACTCTTTCATTCTAAAATACATTGATGTAATTTTAATTATCTCCTCAGTGTATTGAGGGGAAATTTAAAATAATCGACAGTCCTATTTTTTCATATCATTCAACCATTCTGTAGAGATCATCCAATTCGTTCTTTTGAAATGCGGTTAATTANGTATATAAGACAAAATGCTTTCCTTAACTTTTTCATTCTAAAATACATTGATGTAATTTTAATTATCTCCTCAGTGTATTGAGGGGAAATTTAAAATAATCGACAGTCCTATTTTTTCATATCATTCAACCATTCTGTAGAGATCATCCAATTCGTTCTTTTGAAATGCGGTTAATTAACTCTGCGTAATTCCTTATTCCACCATAAATTAGCAACGGGAGAGCATTAACTTAATTTGATCTTAGCTTAATATTTTGGAAAACATTTCTTCCTTAGAGATACCTATTTGAAGTAGGAGTTCATTTGGCTTTTAAATTGATCTTCACAAATTTACTCTGGGATCAAAAATTATTTTCCTTTGGATTATTTAAATTCTAAAAAAGATATCCTGCTCTTATTACCATGGCAAGCATACGTTCTACAAAAGTGTTACAGTTGTCCTAAATGCAATGAAACTTTACTCTAATTTTATAATTTTCTTTTAAAATCAGACAACTTTTGAAAATTTTACAAAATATTTACTTCAACTTGTCATTCTTCATTGCTCCAAATATTGCGATTTAATTTTTATTTTCATTAGCACTATTTTATCTTAGTAATCTCCACTGCAACTAAACTGATATTTCCCAAATAACTATTTATGTCTACTCATGTAAAGGTTGGTTACTCTCACTGATCTGAAATTGCTAGCGAAAAATATAAATATTAACCTTAGGATATCAACCTTAGGATAAACTGCAACTAATTTCAAGAATCTTGAAAACAATTTTCAACACCTTACTAACAAGATCATTACCAGAAATTATAAAACCCAAGAACTAAAGATCTAAAAATCATAGAAATTACTATGTAAATTTTTCACCTATTTTCTTCTACAATATCACTTTAAGACTCTCCAGATGCTGCGGGTCAAGCACGCGACTGACCAGTGTCCACTCTCACGAATAAGCAAACAGTGGTTGAATTTCATGAAATATAATTTTAATATGTTGAGGTTTGTAAACATTACTTCACCCTTTCATGATAGAATCTCCAGTTGTTTTTGCAAATAAATTGGTAACCATGTGAAAAATATTTGTATTTTATTTCCCTTTGTCTCTTCTTTTTTTTTTGCACAAGGAAGTACAAGGATACTTCCTAAGGCACCTCTTCATCTTTCAGTTATCCCACGATCATTCTTATATTCCCAATCCCATAGAGATCCCCTCGGGAAAAGTAAGAAAATATATTTTGGGACGTTCGTTGACCTATAATCCAGAATGCCTACTTGGACCCTTCGTTCTCTTGTCTACAATTCAGTTGTCGAATATATCATTTTACTTCCCTAATGAAAATGAATCAAGAAAAGAACTCGATTTTTTGAACTCATCCTAATAAAATTTTTAGGTTAGACTGAATATGTCACTTACATTTGATGCGTACATACCGACCAGCTAATATTTTTTACCTGCCCAGGTATTCGATGTTAAATTACTAGCTTAAATTTGCATAAAAGATTTAAGTTCTTCTACTGACTCAAACGGATGTGTATACAATTATTTTGAGATCAGGTTTTAAATATTTTTCGACCCCTTGATGTAAGAGTAATTACATATGTCCTACAAAATGATCACAGTAATGTTCTTATTCTTAAGATCCTTTTAAACGGATAAATTTTGATGAAGTTGAATTGACTTTTTTCAAAGTAGAGATAATCCATTGAAAATTCACGTTTAGCAGAAAAATTTTGTTTTTTCTAAACTCTAAAAGGAGACAATGACCAACTCAAAATATATTTGTAATAGCAAAAGGATTTCAAAATAATACTCAAAATTTGATCGTTGGATTTTTAAGCTTTGAGATTATTTTCTAGATATTTGGTACGAAACTTACTTTGACCATTAAAGGGAAATTATCAAAAAGTAGGTAAATGATTAGAATGTCCTCGTCATTCCTTCAGTTCAATTCAGTTCAGTTCAGTTCAATTTACATACATCGAAGATTATGCTTTTAAAATGTCCTTGTTGTGTTTGTTAAAATGTCTTTAATGAAAATGGAAAGAAAAAAAACATTTTTAGGATATTGAATTGCTATCGAAACTGATTTTCGGATGTTACATTATGACAAAGTGCTATTAAGATAACTAAAAGATATGCAACGTCTTTTTGTAGGGTAGTCCTTGATTTTGGGAATAGTTCGAAGAATAACTCAACTTAATTTTTAATTTAAGAATTTTTAAAAGTTATTTTACTTTTAAGAAATGGGCATAATTTGAATTCGATTACTAGAATAGAATTTTATACTATAATTTAAAGAGTTTCTGATGGATAATCCTGGGATATTAAAAAATTCGGGTTGGACGATTGTTTTTACAGAGTATTCCATAGTTTAAGGGGTGTCTAATAATGAATAGAACATCCTTTATGAAGAACTAGGATCCATATCCCATTGTTGCAGAAATTTGAATTATAGGAATTCGAGGCGATAAATGTTCCTTCAGAATATCCCATATCCCAAAAGTATCACAGTGGCCTTTGAGCAGAAGTTCAAGCTTCTTATTTTATTATCTATTATTTTTGGTATAAATACTACGTTGTTGAATAAGTCTTGCATTTCGATAAGAGAGGACCTTGCTACTGGCCTAAATTTTTTTTTGTTATGTTGGTACACTCTTCATGTGAATTTACCATAAGAGAAGCTAAGCTGATTTAGTTGAATTCATCATCAGCTATTAAGAGGTAGTAAAAATTATTAAATTTGAAATTTAAAAATTCACGTAATGATTTTTCATAGATATACCAAATTAGCATACCAATAATCAGATTCCCCATAATTTTTAAATGTAACTTTTAGATACTATGCAAAAATACGAGATTCTTATAACCATTCAGACTTTTCCCAGAAGATAGCATGTATTTGTTAATTTTTAAGTGTCTTTCATTAAAAGATCCAGAGAAGTAATTAAAGTAAAATTAGCAAATTGTAAAGAATTGCATAAAACTACAAAATTCCATCGAGAAAGATTTCCTATTCTAATTAAAAGTATATGGGGAAAAAAGGATAATAATATATGCAGCGTTCAAAAACTCCTTACAAAATTTAATTGTACGATTCAAATTAATCGTTGGAAATTAATTCTGATATGATTCTCAGTACATTAAGATAAATCAGTGTAAATTTAATAAGAGAACAAACGAAAGCAGAGACTTTGAATTGGAAGACTGTTAAAAAAAGTATCGAAGCTCAGTCCGTAAAGCTGAAAGAATAAAATCTACGTATGACTTCCATTAACTTAACTTTACTTAAGAAAATGGAAGGTTTTGAAAATATAAGATACAAAAGACTTGATGAAGGGAAAAAGAAACCAATGAAAGAAAATATTACATAGGAATAAGAAATCTTCCGCCAAT
>JXPE01004329.1:1236-14179 GCA_001015215.1 Holcocephala fusca
CTGCTCTGAATTATAAAGAAAAAAAAATATTAGAAATCAAAATGATACTATTAGTCACACCTCATCAATACGGCATTGTCCTCAATTTGTTAATTGCGTTTAGAATATTAGAATTATAATTCAGAGCAGTTATTTTAATAATTAATAATAATAATAACAATTACTGCGCAATAAAAAGGAGGACTTTATAATTTCTAAAATAAGAAATTTATTTAAACGCTTTAAAGCTTAATGTCTAAAGAGCAAATTATTTAGATGCATATTATAAAATATCTTACATCTCATATATTCAAAATATGTTTAGAATAATAATTCTAAAAAGATAAATAACATTGTATTCGTTTTCATTACTTTTTCTCTGAGGTGAAATTTCTACAGTTTCTATGTAAGGGAAAAGAATAATTTAGCTTTTGAATGCTGCTACGATTGCAATATAGGTTCTCGGATTAAAATCGAAACGATGTCGTTATAATTATGTAAACATGCACGTGTTATTTAAATATATCTAGGTATTCACAAAACAAAAAAGAGAAATTTTTAATTTTTATATTATGTTTCTTATTCTCGTTTTTAGATATTTTTTTGATAAGCTAGAATCGAATTATTGAATTTTATTATTGATTGCTTTGTACTTTGATTATTATAAACATTTAATGAGATAATTCACTCGAAAATATTTAACCAATTTGAAGTAATTGATTTCATGGTTTTGATTGAATACCAGAAAATGTTCCAATTTTTGTCGATTTGTCTGATTTTCTTCTTGTTTTTCGTTTTTTCTTTTTTTGATTTTGTACTGGACTTACATATCTTACTAAGATTTTTGTATGTAACTTTTGTTGGTAAAAAGAAAAATTATGGAAACTGGCTTGCATTTTTTTGTTTTTTGTATTCAGTGTTGATACGATTTTGCTTTATTCTGCTATTCCATTTTGACTCTTCAATTGATTCTAAAAGAAAAAAAAAAACAAAATGGAGAGAAACAGCTATGGTATTGCTTTTGTACGTGGTAGGTAAAGTTTTCCCTAGATACCATTGTTGTGCCTACCAGACATATTTTTGGGACATAATTCCAGAAATTTATCTTCATTCTTCCCGATAATATGCAATTTCATCTCGTTCATATATACACAGCTGTCTCCTCTATAAGAACAATCGCCCCTGATTTGATAGTCTCACTCCTAAGCAACTTTATTGTCCCGTGACTGAGACAAATGCCACACATCCTTTAATGTTAGACTTACTTATCCTCAGGAAACTGAGTTTTTGTTTAGCTGGGATTATCCGAATGTGTCTATGCTTTATCACCTCGAAATATCTTTTTGATCTCTCGATATAATATTCCCTACCTTTAGAACATCTTTGTATTTGAAGTAGCACCCCTCATAGCCAAAATATTAGCCAATTCATTACCAACAATGCCGCCGACTCCTAAGATGAAGAACATATCATTACGACTCAAATGACAAATCATAGATCTCTGATCTTGACTCGGTTATAATAGATTGTTACTTGTTATCTCTCACATTCAGTTTGATCAAATGATCAACAATAATGTTAACCAACCCAAGCAAACCGCAACCTCAAATTAGAGAAGAGATACATATCCATCTAGCTCGTCTTCAATTGCAAGGTCCATTAACTCGCATAGAACTAGCAATTACATTATGTTTTTATGTTCAAGCCATCAGTATAAAATATTAGAAAGTAACCTCTCATCACTCCGTTTTCAGGTAATTTCCTTTTTTTGGGAATTCTTTTCGCCAACTCTTTCAAGCTGAAGATCTCAACTATCGCACATCATCGTATTGCATACATTCATTATTTGTTCATATGGGGTAAACATACCTTTTAACTTTACTGCACACCTATTTATACGCGACCTTATTTCATGTAAGGCAGTTGCTTTAGTGTGAATGCAAATGTCTAGTTATAGCATCCAGGACCTAGTAATTTCTGTAAAGCAAAGGAAACACACACATTGTACTTATTCGCTTAGTTTCTAATCATTAACAGGTTCAACAGCTTTTCACCATACAATTACACAGTGAATCAACATATATCTAATGAGTCTAATGAGATGTTCTTCAATTTTTCTTAAAGCATATCAAATAACTCCATAAAGCTCTTAATATTTTGTTTTTCTTTTCGTTAGATTTAGGCAGTAGCATTTTTTTCATATTTTTATACTTTTCCTGATAAAATAGCAGAGTTTCGTTTTACCCAGATTAACTCGCTATCAATGAAACTCCCAGATTGTTTTTAACTTTACCGCTTCTATCCCACTAGAATTCTATTTAAGCCTTCTTAAGCAAATGTTCATTACATTTTTATTTTTTTGAATTAATTTCTAGTGTTGCACTATTTCCAGCAGAAGTAGAAATACACTGACTTCTTAAAAGGCAAAAGCTGTCTAACTTTAATCGATTCAAAACGACTAAAAAACCATTATATGTATATGTCGTGAAAGCCTTTGATTTAAATAAATTAATAATTCAAACTATACAGAAGAATGAACATAATATTAGACTTTTTGTTTCTGTTGGACGATCTACCTTTACAAATATGACATCTTATCGCAGACTAAGAACAATACTTTATAAGATGGAAAAACTCCATAGTTTCTGGATTGATAATTGATAAGAAATAAATAAATAGATTCTTTTGCCCACCAATATTTGTTGCTGTTACTTGAAGGAAAATAAGAAATTTTATAAAGGATGGTGTGAATGTTAAAGAATTCGTTTTGCTATTTTTAAATTTATAAATACAAGAAAATGGATGAGTTGATGAAAATGTTGAAAATTGTTGAATAGATTGGACATTTCCCACATCAGGATTTAAATATCGATGAATCCCGTCTTTGGCGGAAAACAAAAATACTAAGAAGAACATTTATTTAAGATAATGGAAAAGGTGCATTATATTTTGAGAAGATATTAAAAGACTTTGCAATATTTCTTATATACAGTAATGCTTCAGGCGACCGTTTAGTAAAATCAGTACCAGTCTATAAATCTTTCAATCATTGTGCAATTAAAAACTTATAAAGAGTGCTTTATTATTTCCTTCCTTGGAAATTACAAACAGATTTTTCTCAAAAATTGTAAATTAGATTTCAAGAAAACACTGACGATAGATAGCTCAAAGCTAGCGAGCATCTTCTCAAAAAGAAAAAAACAGTAGATAATTTGGAAGAAAATTTTTTCACCCAACATTATTTTAGTTTTTCATTTTGATCAGATTTCTCATTCTCTTTCGCAAAATTAATTAATTTTTCAGTGATACTTGCTCTTTTTATTTTAGGGCGTATTGGATCAATCTCAGATAAAAGACAATGTCGAACTTCTTTACTAATTTGTGGATTTTTCTGACCAGATAGGTGGTTGTTCCTACCTTTTAGTCTCTCATAGTGATCATGAACATGTCACCCCACAAGTCATGATCACTTCTTTGGCTAAGCTTCTTCGCATATATCATCAAGACTTTTGACAAGACTTTCATAATTTGTGCAACTATCCTACCAGCTATGCAGTATGTAGTTGCACAAAGCGATTATTTTACTACTTAGGTAAAATCATCATTCAAGCAAGGGCCCCGTGAACTCCTTCTAGCACTGATAAACTGATCAGATACTCTCCTTATCGGTGGATACCCAAAAGTACAGCACCACCCTTACTGGCTAACGAGATGAACCTCTTCTTTAAAAATACGTGTAGCGGCCCCCTTTGCTCATTACCAATAAGCTCGGGTAGCCTAACTACACCGTTTTATGGGTATGTGAGTCAAGGTGATATCAGCGAACCATGCCCACCCCACTATACCACAGTTGAGAAAAAAATTATATGAGCAAAAAGTCGAAATATGATTTAGGTAAGAAGGTTTCTTTTTTAATTTTTGGTTACAGCCTAATATTTAAGATGTTAATAGCAATTTTCAATAAATCCTCAACCTTCCTGATATTTTCAAATATTCTATTAAATTGCGCCCCAAAATGGCCTATTAGCATATAGTTTTTTTTTTAATTTTTCCCATTTATTTTAAGACATCAAGTATTTGTCTTCTTCTTGAACCACTTACAATAATGTTCATCGGTTTTTCCATTCTAATACCGCGACTTGTAATGTAACTTTTTACGCAAAATACAAATTTCGCATTAAGTATGAAAATGAATGCTCAGAATTAAAAGAAATATAAGCCACTATATCCCAAGGAAGTTTTCTGGAACCAGTTCTTTAT
This sequence comes from Holcocephala fusca, assembly GCA_001015215.1. Lineage (NCBI taxonomy): Eukaryota > Metazoa > Arthropoda > Insecta > Diptera > Asilidae > Holcocephala > Holcocephala fusca. Next base: position 5,476 of record JXPE01004329.1, read on the forward strand.
TTTCTTTAAACTATTAACTTAACAATAACGAGAAATTACATGATTGCTGTATTTGCGGACGATACCGCATTGATAACAAGAGTAAAACCACAACGAGGAGGTGATGCTATTGCTACTTAACCATATGAATGGCGCTTTAAATTCAATGAAACAAAATTTAAGTATATTAATGTCAGCAACAGAAAAATTGAACGGAGATCAATCTTCTCAATAGCATCAAGGTACTACATGACTATACAGCAAGTTCCTTGGAATGACTATTGATATTAAGCTGCGATGGAATGGGTCACATTTCAACAACAAGAAACTTGAATCACAAATGAAATCCCGAAAAATGTACGGACGACGATCCGAACAGACAACAAGTAACAAGTTGCTCCTATAACTATATAAACTTGTGCTACCTCCAGTGTGGATCCAACTATGGGGATGTATGAAAACGATGTAATATCGATGAATTGCAGCGCTTTGTAGATTTTTCATTTACCATGCCTAGAAAAGTAATTTTTGAATGCAAAGCATGGTAGTCATCCAGCCCACAAAATAGACATGTTTTCCTCAATTTTTATATAGATCTGTGGTCACAATTTTTTCAATTACTTTTTTTTTGCAATTGAACATTTCTCTCTCATTGCCATGATGAAAAATATATACAAGTCTGCTGTAGACTCGTAGAAATTTTTCTTGTCTTCTTTACTTCTTACCTGAAAAAATCTCCATTATGATATAACATTTTCCTATCAGAATAAAGTATTAAGTATTTCGTAGTCAATGCACCTGTGCGTGCATGTAGGAGCATATAATTTTCTACATCACATGCATGCGGAAGCGTTTAGGTTCTGTAAAGTGGCAAATTTAAACACGCCCAAATCAGACCAACCCTCTCGATTTAGCCAAACAGTGTGACAACTGAAAGACCAAGCTTAGATACTAAAAATTAAAAATACTCTGTTGCGAAGTAAAAAAAAAACAATCACGGAATAGGCGTGTTGAGAAAATTTTAGACATCAAATTAAACAACAAAAAAAAGCAATTGACGGTAATAAGATTCCAATTTGGCGTACGGAGTTTTTCTAATGAGGAGTGAATCTGAACATCGTGTAAGTAATTTCTAAATGATTTAATAAGTGACAACCTCTTAGTCTACAATATCGAGCCACGTTCGTGGTAAGTCGATCGAACCAGATATGATAACTACGTGCTATGTACGTGGCACATCGAACAGACTAAAAATGATAACTACGGGTGATATTACATTTTCTGTCTGAAAATGTTGTGAGTATCTGGAAATACCAATAATCAAGATTATGTAAATGATCAACAATTAGATCAATGGATTTAGAAAGAAGAAAATAACCCAAAAATCTGAAATTATGCAGAGACTCTTGAGATAAAATTGGAAATTTTATATCAGTTACCTGTAAAAAAGAAAATAAGTAGACATTTTTAATAAATATTTAATGATGTATTTTTGGAAGATCGCGTAATGGATTTGAATTAGTTCCCAGAACATAGAATAAAGGATGAGAATAGAAGATGAATAGACGATAAATGGTGTCCTGTAGATTGAGATGAAAATAAAATATATATTTTGCGTTATGCATTTTAATTGGTCAAGTTAAAAAATCAAAAATTCAAATAAGTTGGTCTACGAGGGTTGTTATAGAAATGGTCCATATACGCAAATATGATGCCACTTAAAATATGTCTGTAAATAGTTAAATTTTTTTAATTTTGCAAGTAACAATACCCCATTTATGACAATGATAAATTACGTAAAATAAAATCCGTGGTAGATTTTGTTCATCAAAAATTTAAAGAAGTGTACGCAATGAAAGTGGACATTGCTATCGACGAATAGTTAATAAATTTTGAGGATGCTTGTCTTTTAAACTATTTCATCCATCGAAAAGAATGAGGGTTGGTATTATGTTTGATAAATTCTCTAAATCTAAAATCTAAATTTACAACTAAAATTTGTTTAGTACAACAAAGGAATAATGAGAATTGATCACCAAGATCAAATGCTAGCGTGCTTTTCTGTTATGAGGAAATATTCGAAAGGGTACCGAAAAGTTTTTTTTTACATTTGTGATATTACATTATTTAACTTTTTCATTATATTCAACAAACTAAATCCTAGAAATAAACAAATTACCATAAATCTTGACTATGCATTTTTTTCCATATTTTTGTTCGCAAAAATGGGAGTGCGTATTATATTCGTGTAAAAATTAAAAAAACATGTTTTTAAACAGCAGAAAAATTATCAGTTATTAAATATGCTGAGTCTCATGGATATTGAGAAGCAAGTTGTAATTTTTCAGTGAATGAAGGCAAATATTCGGTTATTGGCGACGAAGTAAAGAAACTCTACAAATCATGTCTGGGAAGAAAAAAGTGAAGCGTGGCTTACCATCTAGGTTTCAAGAGCTGAAAAAAACATTGCTGAAGAGGGTATTGAATAAGAGGCAATAAGGTATTATTGGGATTCCGTGTATTGAAATTAACATGAAAGTTGAAGAATTCAAAAAATATTTTGCAAACGTAATAGTGTTCAAAACATGGTATTTTCCAGGCAACCACGAAGATAAACTTCCGACTTTCAATAGGCACTACAATAGGACTGTAGATGTTAAAGGGAAAAAACAAAATGTGTTAATTCGAACTAGACATGTACATGCTGGTATGTACCGTAGATAAAGAAAAACTGGCGTCGTATATCGTTCTTCAAAAAAAAAAACAACTCCAAAACTACAATTTCTAGAAGATGTGTACATATTCGTGTGTGGAATAACTGGATAGAAAAAGAAGCACATACCATTGAATCGCTAAAATGCATTTGGGGGCATCATCCAGGTGGGTACACTAAAACTGCCTTCCATGTTGGTGCTCTATTCATTTCGGGGTCATCGGATGTCTTCCATTCAGAAAGAAATGTAACAAATAAAATCGGATCTGGTTATTATCCCAGGTGGCATAGCATTAGATGCTTCTATCAATAAACCGATGAAGGAAGCTTTTTATTTTAAATGGAATGCATGATTATGCCACGGTAATCATACAACCGACTCTCCGACATCATACAACCGACACTCCGACATCATACAACCGACATTACAGAATGGATGCTTTCGACATGGAATGAATTAAATCTGTCTATTATTAAACAAGGCTTCCTCAAATGTTGCTTATCGAATTATTTAGACGGTAGTGAAGATGATATATTATGGTAAGATAGAACAACAATAGATTGAAAAGTTATGAGTGTGTATTATATTCGAATTTTAATTTTTTTTCGAAAAGTTAAATTATTAAATTCAAATCAAGCATCAGCATTATACATGAGTCCGTATTATAATCAAGATTTTCCAGTACGTTGAAAATAACATTTGAAATAGTTAAAATCATTACTAAAAACTGTGCCGCTACCAGAATACAACCGTCGAGACAAGTCTGTAAATTTGTATACCCAACATCATCGAAATCAAAGCCAACAAGATCCTGTAAAATTCGTACAAAACATAAAAATCGTATTGAAACAAGTTAGGAGTGAATAAAATTTAAAGTTGCTTTATATTTACCATCATGCTTCGAGAGATATAATACCATTGAAGATTATTAATTTTCTGTCCTTTTAAAATATTCATAGTTTAAAATGTGTTGTGTATTGCTTCAATAATTTTCAAGGTAATAAATATTTCTTGTCATCTGATGAATCGTTCCTAATTATTTTTCAAACCTACCTTACAATATTAAAGCGTAAATTATTTGCACAATTTCGAGCAATCAAAGGAAGCGCGAAATGGCTCAATAAGTGTCTAACCGAGATTTTGAGTTTAACACGTCTTGTTGGAAATTAAATAGTAGGCCAAAGGTTTAACCCCCCTAGTAAAAAATTATAAATATTATTGAACTATTTTCATTTTTTTTAATACAGTCAAGCCTGTTTTTGTGTAGTGGATAGGGGGACTGTATAAGAAACAATCAAATTTTTTTTAAGTAGTTATGAAATATATTCTTTTCAAATCAAAACCTAACGATGTAATTAGTTTTCCAAGCAATGCAAAAACTTTGCATTGTGTAGGCGACTCTTAATCACCACTCAATGTATTGTATTTGATTTCTTTTTTAATCGCCGCCAGTATCCATAAAAATCCATAAAAAAGTATTAGGATCCAATTTTAGAAAAAATAATGCGAAGGAATTGCATCGTTTAAAATTACTATCTGAGGGTAATGTTTCAGAAACTGTTGTCTCTTTTACGCTTTTTTTTTTTTTTAAATAAAAGGAAGTAAAAAATGCAATCAGTAGAAATAAAAAGTGTATTTCAGTAAAAATAGATTTTTGTGAAATAAATCATGCCATCCAAACTGATAAAAAATTGCACTGGAGTCGGGGAGAAATCTGAGGGGTCTTTTGTAATTGTTTAAAATACAAATCTACTACAATAATTTAAATTATATTATGACCATCGCTAAGCAGAAAAATACAGGCTTATGCTAAAAAAAAAAGAGAAAAAAAGACTATTCGAGAAGCGAAATGCAAGCTTGTTTAAGTGCAAAGGGTTAACAAACAACTTTTAATTGCAATGCTTACAAACATAATAATATAGAGTGTCGCTTAATTACGCGGATTATTTTAATTCATTATTTCATTTTGAAGAAAAATGCTTAAAAATTATTGTATTCTTTAGGAACCTTATGGTGAACAAGCTCCATGAGTTAATTCAGATTAACCGTCAACATCGACTAAAAGTCCAAATCCCTTTAGAAGAGAGATAATGTTCTTTGTTTTATGGGATCCGGAAGATGTAACCTATTAAGAACTTTTCAAATCAATAGTGAATAGTATTAACATACTCACCGTCTCGATTAGATATTGCTCCTTTTTTTTCTGGAGGAGATCCTCTCGGGCATTTAACATCTAGGCCATCCGTGTGGGCGCATTGTGTCTCTTTTTTTAATATTCTAAGCGGGAATCGAATCCACAACCTTCTATGCGGATAGTCCAGTAGTTACACCACTGATTTACCAGGCCGGACTAGATATTGCTCGTTTAGTTTACTATTTGTTTCGATCAATGGCACATGAACACGCATTTTCCGAGCACCCATTCATATCGTATGAAGAAGTAAAAAATTAAATCTCAAAACAAAAAAATTCTATTGAAACAATATTCCTAAATTACCTAAAAATATAATAAAAATGCGTAGCTAGCGATGAAAATTACTTTAAATAAAGTACTTTTGATGTTTCTTTGAAAATCGTTGTATTTTTTATTGCAAAAGCAGGCGATGGCCCACCCTATACATTTAGGCATTGAAACAACTTTACCCCAATATAATATTTATATTTTTTACTTTTTATTCATACTACCCGTTTTAATGAAGATCTGACCCTACCTTTTAGTTTAATTAAAAAAAATTAATGTGCTATCTTTTAAGCTTCTTACGTTCTCCGACTCATAGAACACTATCGTTCAAAGGAAGAACATAAACTTTATTAAACATTCTAAATAGCTCAGCTCAGCAAAAGAGTGGTCTCAGACTGAGTTCAAGCAGTTCATTGTAATGAAGTAGTATCATCACAAGCCAAGGCCTATATCAATTGGGAAGTATTTTGAAGCCACTTTGGGACAACTGCATGGCACTGTATAAGTCAAAATGTATTTCAAATATCTACTATTCGAAAGCGTGCTCTTAAAAGCTACTGTACGTTTGCATATTTTCCCAACGAAAATTTGTACCGCTTCACTTGTACCAACTATCAGCACTATACACCCAAATTTTTTTAATATTTTCCTCCATGAAAGTCAGCAACAGCTTATGTTTCTTATGAAATACTTTTCTCTCGAAACATAAAAACCGTAGTGGAAAACCTTAAAGAAACTACTCTTCGTAAACTAAGTCTGCATATTAGCTAATGAAGTTAAGCGTTGTTTGAGTTTTTACAGCGTACTCGGCATGGTTCAACTAGTAGTGCAATAAAATTAAATAACGGTAATTATTTGCTATTCAATTATTAGAGCTGACTAATTGTGAATTTAGTGTTGTTCTCTTTATTTATGTAAATATTTCCATTTAATAGCGTTTTTATGATAAATTTTATTAAAGTTGATGAGAAAACAAGCTTACGATTTCGTGGAGTTAGCATAAAATTTTACAGATTTCAATTTTCTAATGTGTCAACTGAATTCTGTCATTTAACTTGTTTTTTAATGTCAATAGATGAGCACTCATATTATGTGCTTATATCAATGTTGCAGATATTTTATTCGAGTATCGAAGTCGAAGTTGCAATCAATAATTGTCATGTGATGTGAGTATTTTGTAAGTGAAATAATTTCTGGTCAGGCGCAGATTTTCGGAGAGGCTTATCAGACTTGCAATTAAAAAAAAATAAATATTATTTCCAAATCTTGGAGATTCTTATAATTAATAAAAATTAAAATATTGTAAGAAGAAATGACTAGCCAAACTCATGGTATTCAACAATTATTAGCTGCTGAGAAGAAAGCAGCTGATAAAGTTGCAGAGGCCAGAAAACGTAAGTAAAATCACATGACATGTCTATCTGTAAAAAAATTTTCAAAAATTTCTTAAATTTAGGAAAAGCTAGACGTCTTAAGCAAGCTAAAGATGAAGCAACAGAAGAAATTGAAAAATATCGTCAAGAACGGGAAAGGCAATTTAAAGAATTTGAAGAAAAGGTACGTAGTTTTGTGTAAATAATTTCATCTTTCATCCATCTTTGCATGAACTCATCTTAAAGTCGAATTTACTTATATAAAGTTGCGGAAAGTTCACCAGAATATAAACCAATCAATTATTAATATAACTAAAATTCTGCTTTAAAGCATTTTAATCTTTAGTTTATGATTAATTTGGAATTTATAGAGTAAAAGTTCCTAGATTTGAGTGATATTTTGGGTTGACTCCCATTTTCTTTCGATTTTATTAAATAATTCAATGTCACAAATGATTTCTTTCCTAGTGAAAAGGAAGTTCATTATTTTCTTATTATGAAAAGAACCCTTGAACCAAAAAAAAAAAGAAATATGAAAAATATAACTTATCTCAAACATTTCATAGTTCCAAAGCAGGATTAGAAATTAGGGAGATATCTAGTTTCCCAAATTTTTATTAAATAAAATAAAATATTTAACAAATAGCACTGTCGAATCTCTTAGAAACTAAAATATAAGAATACCATGAATTTCTAAAAATATTCAATTTAAATTTGCTTTATTTCTATAACTCTATAACTCTTTTTCGTTTTTTATGGCGTTTTTTTGAATCTCGATTAATTTTTTCCATTTATTTTTAATTGAATTATTTTAGAATTAAGAACAAACAGACCTAGATGTATGAAATGATTTATTATCTTAGCAGTTGTACAGATATTATCTGGCCACAATAATGAAAAAAGAAAAAAAAGTAAATCAAAGTAAAGTAAGATTTAGAGAAAGTAAATAAAAATGTCTTGCAATGTTTTACATTGCAAAAGTTACATTATATTAATTTTTTTTTTTCCGTTAAACCCAACTCCTTGTCTCATATTTACCTAATGAATTTTCTTTGGATACTTTTTCGGGTAATAGATGATAATAACTTCAATTGTAAATAATAAAATTACTGGAATTAAAATTAAAAAAACTATGAATAAACCACGATTTCTCACAGTATAAAATTTCTTATTTGTAACTGCAGGATTTTAAAGTTATCGTGATTCTAATTCTTTACTATTTAGTTTTAGTATTTTGGGACTCTACTTATCGCCAAATGGTATTTTTTTAGACGATAATCATTCCAAAGAGTTGTTAAATTAATGGTGTATAACTAGTTTGTTGGTTGGGGTTGTAGCATGGAAGGTGCTTGAAAGTGTTTTACAATTAGATACTAGTCTACCACTCCAGTTTCCAGAAGATATTTCTAAAAATTAACATTTATATATCCAACTTTTCTAGCGGTCAGACCCAGGAGTTGTCTGATGATATGCAATGTCTTTAAAGCTAAAGTCTACAGAAACAGTTTTAAGTTTTAAATGTCATCAAATGTTCCGTGGGCAGACCAACATAAATTTTAATCTTTATCTTACCTTATTAAGTTTTAAGAGTCTCCGAGTGATTGCTACTTTGGGATTAACCCAGAAAGATTTTGTATGAGACGGTATCCAAGATCTGTGTTGGACTTTGCAATTGGTTTTCTTTTCCCCACTTCTAAAACACCTGACTTTTTTGAAAATAATTTCCTTAGAAGCTAAAAATAGGAATTACTTTTGAAGAAACAAAAATACAAATTTTGTTTAAATAATAATTAAATGGAAAAAAATGTTGTGATTTATTTCATTTCATGACTTTTTTTTCTTTTTCTTTTTTGCTTTTTTTTTCTAGCACATGGGTTCTCGTGAAGGAGTTGCGCAAAAAATAGAAGCGGATACAAAAGCAAAATTAGATGATATGAATCGCGCTTTACAAGCAAGAAAGGAACCAGTCATAATGGAAATACTACAATTTGTCTACAACATTCAACCAGAAATGCATAAAAATTACCGTAGAAATTAAGAAAATTTCATTATATTTATCTGCACATGTTATTCGATTAAAGAGTTATCTAAATGTAGTTAAAAATATATATATTTTTTTTCGTTTATTTGAAATAAATGTAAGCTAAAATTTGATTCATCGTATAAAATGTAGAACT
>JXPE01004428.1:0-11850 GCA_001015215.1 Holcocephala fusca
CTCACAACTTATCAATGCACCCTCGTATGAAGCTACAATATAGTGTCAGCATGAATTGGGTTACTTACGAGAAGCTAAATATAAAAATGCATTGACTACATTTAGTGTCTAAAATTTTTTGGATAATTGAAATTGAGAATTCTATTAAAAATGAAACTCGAGGACAATAGAAAAAATAAGGAATATCAGATTACATTATCGAGTTAGGTCATGGTTTATAAGACAAATTACTCATCTAACGCTTTTGAAAGGCATTGTTATAGTGACGAGTATATCTATGGTAGTTGTGAAAGTTTTAAAATTGTAATCGAATTTTTCAGGATAATCAATTTTATAACAACACGGTAAAAATATTAATTTCAGGAGTAATCATTTTCTTTCTTATATTTCTTCAGTGGATTTTTAATAGAATTAAGTTTTTTATGCTTTCAATGACTGCTGCAAGTTATTCTTTTACGTATTTCTTTATTCATTATACGAGTATGATGGTGCATTGATTTTATTCTATTGAGATTAAGGTTATGGCTATAGTCTCTGTTGTTTGTAAGGCCCTATTATGCCTTTACTTCAACTTAACTTAATAGGTTTAATGAAATAATAAAATTTTTTCAGCGATATTTTCGTAATTATTCCATGATTGCGAAAATATTTTTTTGATTTTTAGCTGATAAGTTCGTAAATAATTTTTTCAAAGCACAAAAATCGTTTCTTGTATGATTGGTTTTTTCCTGCAGAGAAACACTTGAGGAGACTTGTTTTTTTCCTTTTTGAAATATAGAAATGTACGAACAAAAATTATGAACTGTTGAAAGCTTGAGCAAAGCTTAATTCAAGTCTGTCAGATGGCAGCAACTGAAAAAGTATTACATTTTGAATTTGTACGAAAATTTCAGCTGTCATAATTTAAACGAAAAGACTGGTCAAAAGTGTTACAGTGGAAGTCCTGTACAGTATCCTGTCCAATACAGGATATTAACATTTTATCCTATTACAGTTTTTTATTTGGTTCTTCCATTCCATTCGAATTACCTATGATCTTAACAGGTTTTCTAATCTTATTAATCTCAATCATTCAAACTGTAATGTTTTGCATGTAGTTTTTTCTTATCATACCTCTAGTTCCTGCAGGTAAATATGGCAATTCAGGATACATACAGCATTATTGAATGTACGATGTTTTTCTCTCTATCCTATTCCAACCTTGGAATACATAGAATTCATTCACTTACTTAGCGATGTTATATATAAATATAATATTGATTCCATTAAAATTTGATGAAGTGGAAGACGTAGTATCCATTTCACTAGAATGCACTGAAAAAGAGGTTTCTAACACGACCTCTCCAATTTTCTAGATCGTATAATTTCTTTTGAGTTATCAGATATCTACTACATTTTCTGCCATTTTCCTTTTCTAATTTTCTACTCAAAATTTCCAATTTGAGAAAAAATGGCATTTGGAATATTTGCACATGACAATAATAAATTGCGCATATAACAAAGATGGAAATTCTGAACATATAAGAACCACAAATTTCGAATATGGGAACGTCTGAAAGGTGTAATAAAGAAGGAGTAGTTTTTTGTTTCCCTGACCTCAATATTGAAGTCACTTTTCCAATTAACCAATCCTCATATATTTTTCATCCACCACTCTTGGCTATTCAAATCACCCGCTCCATAGGTCATGCCAAGTATTTCCTCATAATCTAAGAAAGTCGGTCTGCCATTCAATTCCTAACCAAATCTTCTTCCTCTAATCATTAGGATTTTCTCTACAGTCTTTTTTAGGTTGTATAACGTACGCCATTTCTATGGGTTGATGGGAACGGATGGGTGCTTTTCTTACCTTGCAAGGCTGTTACCTTATTTACTAGCAACAAATTACATATGATCGTAACAGATTGTCTACCTACACTAAACTCAATCATCAAAATGATTCGCAGTCCAAATGGTATTCCTCCAACAAAAACAGAAGAATTTTCTTAATTCATTTTGGGGCTGGCTCCAGCCCCTGGTTTTTCAAGGCGGACTTTTATTCGTATGCGTATAGCATATATTTCTTCAAAAGCAATCAAGGAAATTAATTTTAAAAACTTCCTTGAATGTTGCTGTGCTACGTCCATCGAAACACTCGACCATAAGTTATTCATTGTTCATTTATCAACTCTTTCTTTAAAAGAGAAAAACAGAAATTATATTTTTATCTAAAAAAGGAAAAAACGTTACCAAATATTGGTGTATATGGGTTGAAAGGAAAAAAATCTAATTAAATGGAAAACAATCAGAGAAAGATACGCAGCTTACACTTAAATGATCAGATAGTCCAAATTCTAAGCTTCCTCAATTCATATAGAAAGCACGGAGCTATATAGTATTAGCTAAATTAAAAGAAGAAACGTAAGACTGGAAAGGTTCGACATGTTGCCCAAAGCTGCCAACATTTTTAAAGTTTATTTCTCGTTACAGCAGCTTATGACTTGCAGACGGATAAACCGCGAAATTTAATTGTTAAGCTTATCGAAAAGTTAAAACCTTTACTAATATGCCATTCTTTCCCTGATTAGAAATTTTTTAGACAAAATTATTTGTATGTACAAATAAAAAACTGCTTCTTTGACAGAATTTCTGTTGCTTTTAGAATTTATGATGTTATCATCAATTCCAAAACAAATATAGATTAAGATACAATATTTTTCCTTGTTTGCAAATTTCATTTCTGTTCAGATCCAATTCAAGGACTTTTTACGATATGAATAAATTGAAACGCTGTATAACAGAGATATTCAACTATTTTATGTTGAAGCCGATACTTACTTGAATTCGAAGCTTTTTACGTAAGATAGATGTGTGCAATGTAGAGTTCTTAACATTTGATTATTCAATTCTACACTGAATCGTTTTCTTTCAATCAATAGTTTTCTGTTCACTTTAATATTTAGTATAATATACCTCTGGATGTTTGAAGCATATCTAAGATTTACCAAAAAGAAGAAGAAACGAAACGAAACAAGGATTTAATTTAAGCTTTATCCAATTATTACTCAGCATATGCACTTAGTCAAACTTTTAACATCAAAAATATGTGAAATGATTTTTACATATCCCTTGAAAATTTTGCTTAAAATCACGTAACTCTATTACGAAAAGTACACCAAAAAATATCACTTTTAAAATACAATAAATTTTACCATGTTAATATCAGGTTGTNAACGAAACGAAACAAGGATTTAATTTAAGCTTTATCCAATTATTACTCAGCATATGCACTTAGTCAAACTTTTAACATCAAAAATATGTGAAATGATTTTTACATATCCCTTGAAAATTTTGCTTAAAAGCACGTAAATCTATTACGAAAAGTACACCAAAAAATATCACTTTTAAAATACAATAAATTTTACCATGCTAATATCAGGTTGTTATCAATATGATGAAAGTAAAAGAAAGAACTGACGGTAGCTCTGAGAAATATTAGGTACTAAGTTGTTTTTAAAAATGAATTTTGTGTTGCAAAACCATTTCGAATACAACTTAATGCAATTATTATTACAATATAATCTCTAAAATAAAAATGACCCTACCTCTTATAGTGTATTGCACTTCCCTGCCAATATCTGCTGACTGAAATCCCACTAATAAACAGAATATAGAAAGGTTTCGTTTTAAAAATAAAAAAATCATATCGAAAATAGTTCCCATAATTTTCAAATCATCAAAAATCAATTATTTCAATAGTAATTTTCATTCTCCTCAGTCTCCAGAGATACCCATCCAACAAAAAGTCCTGTACTGAAGTGCACTTTATTTTACGACGCAAATGATAACCACTGTTTAGACTTGGAAGTTGTATCCAGCTGCTTTTTTATACTAAGCTATAAATGAGTGTAAAAATGACGTTGTATATCAACCCATTACCCACAAAATTTTACAAAAAGCCTTCATTTTTCATGGGTTGTTTTGTATTCAGGCTAAGACTTATTTTCTTCTTTATTTCTTATTTGAAATAATTAGCAACTATTAATAGTGGAAACACTCCTAATGATCAGGAGGAACTCCAAAGCAAGAAGACCTCTAGCCAACTGATAACTGCTATATGGACGGTATAACATAAATCGAGTAGTCGTTATATGACGCGATCACAAAAAATTAAATTTAAGTCTTTAGTTTTTAGTTTTAATCATTTTGCCTTTGAAAATTATTTTAGCAGCTTACTTGATAATTAAATTAACTCCAATTTCAAGAAACCATTGATTATTTTTACTTTTAAAAATTAAATCTAAATAGGATAATTCTAATAGGTGTTTTCGTTTGTTCTTGTGTCATTGTTACATTGTTATTTTTTGCGTTAAAAATGTCGCTATGTATTACGAATTACTAAAAGCTATTGAAACGATTACTGGTAAACGATAATATCAACAATTAATTAAATTGAATAATGCATTTAAGAAAAACCGTCCAGAATATGCCCAAAGACACGACAAAATCATATTTCAATATGACAATGATCGACTTCAGTTAAAAAATGTGTAAAAAAATATTTAGAAAATATGAAATGGAATATCCTCTGGCCTCTGTGTGGCTATCATTTCCGATCAATGCAGCACTGACTTTCAAACTAACACTTCCAATCTTTCGAAGAGGTGAAAATTTGGATTAATAGATGGTTGGCCTCAAAAAACGAATGCTTCTTTTGGAAAGGGATCCATTCTTTGCCAGAAAGATGGGAAAAGGTAATCTCTAACGATGGCCAGTACTTTGATTATTAAAATATTCTCTTTTTGTAGAATAATAAATGCTTAAATCAGATAAAAAACCTAAGTTATGACCCGAAACATTTATAATTATTTACTATTTAAATTAATTTCTTCATAAGCATCAAACTCGAAACGGAGTTAATTTATTCGTTTTTTGAATCGGTTTTTTGTTTGCTATACTAAGAACTTTACTTTTGTTTTTAAAAGTGCAGAAATGAATATTTGAGGCAATTTTGTTTCCATTATGAATAAAATTATTTCCAGAGCCCACATTGTTTGAGCTTTTTACATCGACAAGTTTACTCATTTTACTTTTCGTTTTTAAAGTTATAAAAAAGTCTTAGAGAATAAAATAATATTAGATTTAACTTTTAAGAAAGGATTTAAGATCGCACTTACTATGATTTCGAAAAGCTTTTAGCATTATGAAAATATGATAATTGTGTCTCCAAAGTAAGTATTCGCATTTTTATATACAAAGCGTAGAAACAACCAAGTTTTTTGAATCAAAAAGCACCAATTAGGTACTTTTCCAAAATTATTTAATTTTATTCAAAGCATACTCACTCTTCCTGGAATAAACGAACACCATATAAAACGAGATATGGATTTCACACAAAATAGAAGGATATGTTCAATCAAACTGTAAACCGTGAAAATCGATCTAAAGGATATAAGGAAAAGAAGAAAAAAGATAGGATGTGGGGGATTGGTTCATTAATTTTTGGAGATATTTTAACCTACAGGTCCTCCACATTTTTGCATTGAAAAGAACATTTTAAAATGTCGGTCGGGCGTCGGGCCCCATTTATTTTTTCAAGGAATATATACAAATGGACATAGTCAATAGATAGAAAATATTTAATTCCAAAATATTATTATAAAATACTGAAATTATTGTTTATATTTTTATGTAAAATAAATAATAAGCTGTAAACAATAGTATAACGAATAATTATTTTTAATAGCAACTTTAAGAAGTACACTTAGAACTAAAAACTGCAACCATCAGGTTAGAATACGAAAAATATCAGTAAGGTCCGGATTTAAGTTTATTAAGATTTGAATGCACCAACAATACTTAATTTAAATTTTATTGTTCTTATTGCCCTGATTATTTAAAAAATTGATCCATTAGAATTGCCCAAAATTCGACTTTATTACCAAAATTCTTTATAAAAAATATTGAAATATCAATTATTAGGACAGTATATGATATTCCTGTTCATCTGTTAAGTAGAGATCTATACTTTGATTTTATGATATTAATTGCTGAATACGATGATTCACCTAAGTAAGTAGAATTGAAAAACGATTTAATTTTGTATGCTGCAAGAATACACAATTTTTTATGTCAACTATGCTCCAGAAGTCCTCATCTGATACATTGGATTTAAGACAATGTCGTTTTGAAGGTTCAAAAACTTACGTTTATTTTACACAGCACAAGACAACCTCTAGAATATTGCTATATTTATTCAGTAGTTTTTCCATCAAGTATCTGAATAATACTATATTATGAATGTATTACTAGAAGGCGTTATTGTACACATAAGATGCTATTTTAACAGACTTATGTACGATTTTCTGAAAAAATTAGTATTTTGAAAAAAATTAATATTGAAAAATTAACATAATGTTTAATTACTACTTATTAATTTTTTCCATAACGTTTAATTGTTAACTTAAATAATTTTTTTAATGCGGTTCGCTATGGTGCCCGCGGGCATAGTGTTCGGACCACTGATTTAAGCTCTTCAAAGCTACTGAGATATTTATACTTGGGGTGGGTATGGTTTGTTGGCATAACCTTGACATACACACCCAAAAAACGTATACTTAGTAACAAGTAAAGTGCGCAGCTACGCGTACTTTTAAGGAAGAGGTTCGTTGTTACAATACCTATGTCAATACAGGAAACGCGCAACAGTAACATAATAGAGTTCCTAACTAACAAGTTCATGAGTTTCTTTTCCACGCCCACACTGCATAAAATTTCTAAATGTAAATAAAACTGCTGAATTCGCGTCTTTGCGAATTCACATAAACTAAAAGCGCAAAGCTTGATTTCTGGAAGAGTTAGAATTGCATAGAACTCCTGAATTCACATAAGTGAAAATGCAATCCTATAATCGCAGGAGTATGAAACGAGCGAAAAGATGAATTGGCATTATCCACGTTCGCCAGTGACCCCAAAATATTATAAATAAATAATTAAAAATGTAATTTAGAGCAGTCGAGAAAAAATCACGAATGAGCTGTAAACGCGAAGGACATTAAAACTGAGAATAAATAACTTAAAAAAATTTTTTTCCCGCTTAATTATATTTTTTTTTATCGTGTCCTCAGAAGTATATTAAAACTGTTTGCCAGTGAGGGTGCATGTTGCGTTCTTGGACATCCACCGATAAGGGGACTACCTGATCAGCTGATTAGTGCTAATTATAATGAGTTCATGGGATCCTTGGTTGTCAGATACCCCATGAACGATGAATTAAATTCAGTAGCAAATACCTGAGTTGTGCAACTATACTATATACTGCATAGCTGGTATGATAGTTGCACACTTAATGAAAATCTTGTCAAAAAGTACTTTAGGATTATATGTGAATGCATTTTGCTAAAGATGTGTTTACAACATGAGAGTGACATGTTATGCTTATGATGAGGATATAAAATGTAGGCACAACAGCCTTTAAACCTACGAACCGTGACTCGTCGGTGTGGAAACTGGTTAAGCATGAGCCGAATGGGTGTGCCTTTGGCTTGAACACTCCGAATTACTAGTGGAAACGAGTGGGGATCTGGGGGTATAGATGGCCCAATCATTATCAAGATGATGCCTATCATTAGAGTTGAACTCCAAAAGGTTGTGGAGATGAGCTTCTTTATCCAGTTCTACCATCTTCGGATGGCTTTGGTATAGTGCGAAAGCTACGGACCAAAGTAAAAATGAACCTGTTAACTGACACATGTGGGGCATATATGCACGTACAAAATACGAAAAAGAGCTTTCTTATATCTGATGGAGAACTTATTCACTATAGCAAACAAAACAAAAACAAAAACTGAGATATTAAGAATCCGGAAATATCATCATGGGAAATATGTTAACCAGGTAAATTGTTTATTATTGGAAATGAATATTCCAACTTTGATGAAAGTATAGCATATCATTCAAAATATCTGCGTATTTTTGTTTAATATAGGAAGCCTTAAAAGTAAAACTTATCTCCTGAACTTAAGCTTGAATTTAGAAAACTATATTGGAAGAAGCAAGAAGTAAATTTGTGTGATATATTTAGATCTTGTAAGTCAATTAGCGGATTTTATGAATTATCTAGGAGTAATACAACTTTGAACCCAATGTTTCTTTTTTGTAAAAAGAATTTTAAAAACCGCCTCAATGATGCCCGTCAAGGTTTCTTAAACTTCAAAACAATTTGAATCATGTAGCTTGCTTTGCATTGTCAGTTTATTTTATGTTTGTGGAATGGGAAAAAGTTACAGGTGGGATTAATCAAGCGAATACAGGGATATAGAAGCTCATATACTTGTTTTTATGTGCATTTTTGGGCAGTAAAAACCAAATAATCGTCGATATTCTAACATTGCCTTCTTTCGTGACTTTTGGAAGCGAAATTTTTTTCAATTTTGGAGAACCTGGGGAATTTCACGTAGTATGTTACTTTGGCGGTTTGTTTGAGGTTCTTCTCTAAATCACGAATGCTCAGCATGCGCAGTAATTAATTCTAGGAATGTGCAGTTCAGTTTGGCTGTTTTATTTAGGTTCTTGCAATATCTACGAAGTACTTTCACTTTACGCCTTATAACTTGACAATTCATTCTGCGATTCTAATGAAGTTTGTTATGATTAGCTTCAATGTAAGACGACTCTAGTTTTGGTGAAACTCGAAAAGTTCATTTATTTTTGGGGTACACTATTTATTTATTTATTTATGGTATGTTAAATTTAAGACTACTTTTATTTAAACCATCAAAAAAAGTAACTATAGAGAGCTAAATTAGTAAAAGTTTTAGTGTGCGAGAGTTGGAAAAAGAATTATCTACTTTTAGATATTAGATGTAGACAGATTCTTTGTCATTTCATTAATTTAATTCAATAGTTTCCTGAATTAATTTATAAGGTAACAGGAATATTAATAAAATTATTGATTTTTTTGAAATTTTAAACAGTCCTACAACCAGTAATATTTAGTTAACGCAAATAATTGTTCGGATTTATTATTACTGTCTTTCTCAGAATACTTAAGTAAAGAAGATATTTGAGAAATACTTTTTTAAATACATACGAGTATTTAACGTTCACTTAAAAGAAAATGTAGCTGATAAAAAATGGATGGAAAGCATGTCAGCAATAGCAAACTATTATAGTTCAAGGTCAATATTGATGGTTTTTTTTCTTCTGCCTGTAAAAAGCAGAGAAGGACCAAATTGAAAAAACTTTTTTCATTAAAAGAATAACTTTGATTTCCTGTGTAGGAGTACAAAAAAAAGCCGAAAGTCGATTGCAATTATGTTTTGTGACGACTGTTATTAAGAAAAAACTAAAAGTCATAAAAAATGCTTTCAATGAACTTTTCTGAAAATAAATTTTCTCTTTCTTCCTTTTCAAATGAATAAAAGAATAGCTGAACTGTTTATAAACGAAATTCTAATGAAAAATTACTCGGAGGAAATTGAAAGTTTTTAAAAAAAGGAGCATAGTCTCTAGGGAAGTAAGCAGCAAAGTTAATGAGACTAGTTTTAAGCTTCTGGATCTAGTTAGTTCAAAAGCTTCTAGTTAAGACAAAACACGGCTATATAGACAACCATTTTTGGAATAGCTAGAAATGAATACATGTGTAAAACGAAACTTTTAATCTAGCTTGCTTACTTACAAATTATTAAATTTAAGATTAAGTTTTTTCATTATTAGTACATATCCAACAACAAGAATAGATGTGGATACTGTCAGATCACATTTAGTATGGATTTAGTTCTAGACGTTCACCCGAAGACTTGCATTCTCCACAGAACCCTGGAATAATTGTCTTTACAACCCAAGTCTGTTATCGTTCCATTAGATGCGGCAATACGCCATAGTAGCCAAGTTAGAATATTTTGTACTGACCCTCCTTAAATAGATTAGAAAATGTTTACCAATAAAAACAACGTCGTTTAGTGATTCAATTAAGATTTTAGGAGGAGAAATCTTGTAAGGAAAAAATTGAAATAAAGTGGTGTGTCTTTCGTAAACACGATGGGTTAATCGATCAAATATTATTTCAATAAATTCAAATCTGGTAGAACATTAGTTTTTGACGAGGTATGTCTAGGTTGTATCAACAGTTTGCCCAACAGACTATAGATGAGAATCAAAAGAAATTACAAGCATTGTGAACAGTTGATTTAACCATATTAACCATATAAAACAACGCTCTTAATCTTAGAAATATGCTANAGCATTGTGAACAGTTGATTTAACCATATTCTATGCTGTTAAAGTTTGTTCTTAATGTTTTTATTGGAAATCAAAAATCAATAAAAACAACGCTCTTAATCTTAGAAATATGCTACAAAATCATCGGAAGTGATTTTATAAATTACAAAGGCTGCGAAGTTTCTTCATCACCAGCCATTTCAATAAGGAAAGGTTAAATATGAGGTAATTTTATACAAAATTGATGTAAATATGAACTATTAATATTCTCCTATTATATCCTTTGCTTTTTTAAGCAAATGGGGAGGAAAGTTAAAAAGACAGATGAAATTAAAACAAAATCTTTCTTTCAAAATTTCAAGAATTCATATTTTTTTTATTTATCAATTTTAAAACTTCTAGTTTGAAACTATTTGTAAAGCCAGAAAGCAGTAGCTGAAGGAATAAAAAAGAGTCTTATCATAAATACAAAATCAAAAAACCGTATTATAAAGGCTTGCCACATTTTGTAATCTTTGTTGTAGAACTGATAATGTATAAAAAAGCTCCTTAGACTATACACGCCATTGAGAAAATGGTCTTAGTAAAAGTGAGATTGATGTAAAAATATTAAACTAATGTCAAATTTCCATTCTTAATAAAAGGTTTTTTTTTTATCGATCAGAAAAAACGACTGTTCATACTCTAAATGAAAAAAGTGATATTCGGCCATCACTTTAAATTAGTTAGAGTTCAACTTCTTTTACTGTTTGTATATTCGATAGGAATTCCAAAGGAATAAATAATACCAGTTACACATTTAGCTCCAAAGAAAAAAAAGGAAATAAATAAATAAAGATACGGCATATCCTTTTTTACCGAATATGCGTGAAGTATTATAAATTTTGATTGATAGAATAATTTTAAAAATTTGTGAGGAAAATGACATAATACCGGAAATTCATTTTGGCTTCAGGAAGCAGAACTCAACAATACACACCATGATGGGGATGTGAATCGGAAATTAATTCAAAATTTGTGTATATGTCCATGTGAAATAGATTTTGAAATACTTAATTTCCCAAAAAAATTCATTAGAGGGTAAGCCCGCATAAATTGTAAACAAACATTACTTTTTCATACGAATTAATTGTTTTTAACTCACGGAAATAGATTAAATTCAGCAATTCTTGCAAAATGTTATTAATGGAATTTAAAATTTTAATAAAAATTGGAATTTAACCCATTCTCTGCCAACGACGAACATACTCGTGGTTGGCAGGGTGTTACCCATTGCCAGCACGAATATATTCGTGATATTTTCAATATATTATAACGTACAACTTGTCAACCTTGCAAACTTTTTATGGCCACAAACATAAATATACAAGTGTGAAAGCTTGAAAAAAAGCTTCAAATAAATTGTTTTTACAAAAATTCTACTTTATTTAACATTTGATATTTTAATTATTTAAATTGAACAAAAAAGCACTTCATCGTGTAATATAACAAAATTTTTAAGCAAAATAATCACATATATTATTTTCACATGTCTTTAGAATAGGATCCTTGACAAATTTCAATACATAATGGAAGTTTATGAGGATTCATCGGCCAATGGTGTCGAATCTCCGGTCGAATAATTTTCACGATATAATTTGTAACAAAGTT
>JXPE01004504.1:3561-13844 GCA_001015215.1 Holcocephala fusca
TTTACAAACGATTTGAAATCACCACAAATATACATGTATTGATGCTAAGTTTAATTAAACTATTATCACCAATATATTTCCAAACTTTGTTATTCCAAAAACTTTATATTTTCGGAAATGAAACTCCACAATCATCGGCATGATTGACTTATGCGAATTTAATCAAAATCACATCCACTTAATATAATACCAAGATTTGCTACCGGTCAGCAAAAAACTCCTTCACATATCTAAAAATCTTTCTTCTACAATAAAATCAAGTCCTACATAATAATGTTAACGTCAGGATCGGGAATGTGATAGCGACACCGCAATCAAAAATTTTATCTTTAATTGCACGTTCACGTTTAATTGCATGACATATTAATATTCAGCTGTCATTCGATAAATAACCGAGTAATTGTGAGTAATCCGCTGTTACTGAACTGAAAATCCATGGTATGAATATTCCACAAGAGATGGTTAATATCTCGCTGTATGTTTCGTGGAAAAAAAATAAAATAAAATAAATAAATAAATTTCATGGATGAATACTGGTAAAATTGTGACTACCCACAGTATAAAGTTTTATCCGAGACGATATGCTGGACACTTTTGACGATGGAACCTATCGTCCAGTAAACATCTATAGAATTACGAAAAGGTGAAATTTACAAAAAGATATAAGAAAATAGGATAAGCTAACTGCATATAATTTCGTGAATTATCTCCCATGTCCACATATTAATTGCTTGTGAACGAAACGAAACCAAAAGAACAAGGTAACCATAAGTTCAACCCAGCCATGGACCATGTCAGCAATTATTCAACTTAAAGGGGAGTAAATTAAGTACCCTGAATAAGTTGAACATTCCAGCAAAAATTTTCTCGATTACTAGGATGTAATCTATAGCGTTCATGAAGTGCAAGAATCTCTCTAAAACTTCTACCAGGAACGGTTGTCTCCATAGGTAGAGAATCTATGCAAATCTTGTATCTATTTTTGTAATTGGTTTTATGGCCAACACAAGAGGATGACTTACAAGAAAAGAAAAGAAGTAAAATGACAAGTAAAACTGAAAAAATAAAAACCAAAAACAAAAAACTGAACAAAATTAACAAAACGCGATATGACATTAGAGATATGACCTCAGAGATGAAATGTTTCTATGGACACTATGTCGTAACCTCTTGAGATCTTTGCATGTAACAGCCTTGTCATGGACACTCATCATATTTATGCGTCATAACTGTTATGTCTTTGAAAACAGGTAAGATTCCTTAAAAGCATTTAAATAGTTATACACCTGAATACAATTTAAGCGCTTGATCTACCTTGAGATCTAAATGATGTTAAAAAATTCTTTGGTTACCTGACCATTTAAAACATTTTTTGATATCTATCTGGAATTCTTGTTTTTCTTAGATACTTAGATAAATGCTCAACTATACTTTCTTGCATGGAAATACGAAGGTTCAAATTATATTTGAAAATTAAAAACAGTAGCCATTTGAATATTCAACCCTAAGCAATGTAATTTAAGATTTGTTTTAGTATAAAAGCACCCTTTACATCAGATTTAAAAATTTTAGTGTAAAAAGTTTCGGATAAAAGAGTGTTCCTGCAGTGTTCCTCAAACGATTCTACCAAAGTCAGGTGAAAAAAAAAAATTAAATAAAAAGTGTAATATAACTTCTAAGCTATTCGAGGAATAATTGAAATGAATTCGCACTAAAAAAAAATAACATTCATGTTAAAATATGCTCTAAAATTTAGTCTCTTAGGGCTTTTGATCTTTCTAATGGCCATATTTGAATTCTCAAATTTCTGATATTTTAAAAATCTTTAATTGATTCAACCAAAAGTAAGTCTTCGATCTCGTTGTATATACCAATAAAATTCTAGTGGAAGGAATTAATTCACAAACTATATCGATTCTCAATATTATGTTGAAAAATTTCAGTAAAACTTACAAAGATAGAGNGATCTCGTTGTATATACCAATAAAATTCTAGTGGAAGGAATTAATTCACAAACTATATCGATTCTCNAATATACCAATAAAATTCTAGTGTAAGAATTAATTCACAAACTATATCGATTCTCAATNGTTCTTAAATTTCTGATATCTTAAAAATCTTTAATTGATTCAACCAAAAGTAAGTCTTCGATCTCGTTGTATATACCAATAAAATTCTAGTGGAAGGAATTAATTCACAAACTATATCGATTCTCAATATTATGTTGAAAAATTTCAGTAAAACTTACAAAGATAGAGAAAAATAGAGTAAATCTTTAAAACTTCAATTACCAAAACAAAAAAAAAATTTATTGAAATCCAAAAATTTAAAGCTTACAAGTAAAAAGTCAATGCAAAATTTTCAAAAATATTTTTCAACTTATCGAAAATTTTACCACTGAGCGCAATCTAATCAAAAAGTGTTCAAACTAATTGTCTGCTCCTATANTTACAAAGATTTTTCAACTGATGGAAAATTTTACCACTGAGCACAATCTAATCGAAAAGTGTTCAAACTAATTGTCTGCTCCTATACAAGATATTACCAGATTTTATCTTAAAAGAATGCCGCCGGTAATCAAGAACATTGGTCATTTTAATTTTTTATTTCATAATTTCTAGCACATCTTCTAAAACTTTCTAAAACATTTAAGTGTAAAGCTAATTCATGGAAGCTATAAAGTCGTTCCATATTTCATTTCTAAGGTAACAAAAGAAATTTTTAGGAGTATCCCCGAAATTGTTTTTAATAATTTTCTTTTTCACGACATTCACTAAAGGACTTTTTGCCAATATCCGCTGGGTTTTAAAGTACAGGACTTACTGAAATTATGGATAATTGCAACGTTAGTAGCTTAGACTACAGGCGTATTGGTTTTAGATGCAAATTCTTTAGANTCAGACTACAAGCGTATTGGTTTTAGATGCAAATTCTTTAGAAATACGAAATAAATTCAGAAACTCAAGAATTTTCACATATATGAACAGTAAAGGGTAAAAGATTCCAAAAAAGGACACACAGAACACAGAAGAACACAGTTTCGATATAACAATGACAGCACCTTCGAAGCATTATACACTTTCTTAAAAGTTTGACGATTACATTATGGGAGGATCATCATAGGAGGGATCCAATCTAGCAATCATAGACCATCAAGACATTGTATGCAATAGTTAAATAAATTCCATAAATTTTTTATGGAACGTTTTTTGGAATAGTACCTTAAACTTTTTTTAGAAAGAGCTGTGTTTCTAATATTTCACTATGTCTTTTGATTCGTTTACCCTGTAAAGATGAATCTATGAACTGCTAATTTAATGGCTGCCACACAATTATAATTCCATAAAAATCCAGTCTGACTAAATAAATGGGAAAAAAAATGTTATTCAATTGAATCTTGGACTAATAAATCATATCCTGCCACAGAGTATCATCACTAAGCAAATACAAATTTTCACGAGGGTATTAAATTTTGTCTCGCATACCCCCTAGGTAGATTCGAAAAAGAATTGAACTGATCACCTCATCAGTGAATTCCCATAGTGAACAATGGCGGTGGGTTAAGGGTCGTTCTTCATCATATTTCGTTTTATCCGACTTAAATGAAATTTCGTTTGCCGACTGCCAGCCAGAACTAATCCTCCCTGGACAGGTACATAAGTCATAATTCCGTATGCACCCTCTCAAAAGGTGAAAAAAAAAGATTTAATGCGTCGCATTCTTGTCTTTCATTTAATCTAGTGCCCGACTGAAAGTGACCTTTTTATACTTCGGCCTATATGTTTTTTTCTTTTTTTCTTTTTTTTTGGGAATACTTCATTGGTCTTCTGTATTCAAAAGCATCAGGTCGTATCGATACCATCATAGAAATCTGATTATGGATGGAATTGAACAGCTTCAGGGAAAGAATAAAAAAACAGCATAAACTGAATCCTACATATGTAGAAATAAATCCAGAAATCTATAGCGCTATCTAACATATGTGCTCTCCTCAAACAGAATCGTATAAGAAAACGTTCCCCATACACACCTTGACATAAATTTCTACCTGCGGGAACCTCAGGAGATTAAAATTTAAATCGGCTAACGATCATCTGACATAAATTTCTTCACAATTGAATTTCCTGGCCTTTCTGTGGATAGGAATGGTGTGGAACAAGAAAAGCCTTGGGCACATGGTCCTTTTCGGATCCTGTAAATTTATAGTCGAAAAGTCAATTTGCTTTTGTGTTTCGTAAATTGGAATCTTGGTCAACTTAACTTAAAGGATGGAATTCAATTTCAAATTTACTTTTTTTTAAAGAGAATTTATGGAGTTTTGTTATTAGCTATCTAAAAATAATTTGATTCGTTTTGATATGGCCATTTAATGCCATTCGAAAGGTTTTTATATGTTCTGCTTACTTCTATTTCGAAACAAACTTATAAAAAACGATTTGATGGATTTTTGTTTTTCATCCTTCATGCCTTTATTGAATCAAAAATTTTTTTTTTTTTTAAAAAAACCAAAATTTCTTGTATATTTTTGCAGTCTCTAGGCTTTTTAATTAAAGCTTCTAATAACTAGAGAACAAATATCATGAAAATTTTAACTGATAAAAACATNGAAAATTTTAACTAATAAAAACATATTCGTTACTTTTTAGTTAATTGGATTCAAAACATTATGATGGTTGCCGTATCGAAAAAGGATAAAGTTTGCAATATATAGGCACAAATTAATCTCCTATATCCTTTTGAAAGCTGTCTACTAATAAAAATAAAAAATTGTATATAAAAACTTAAACAGTCGAATATTTGTAAATTTTGGAAATAAAGCAAAATCCTTAAATTTAGTCGTCTTAGATGTCGTAAAGAACATCAGAACAACTATTACTCCTTTTTAGAAATATTCCCTAGATATTATTTGAAAGACGAATCAAAAACCTGAAAAATGTAGTAATGCAAGAGGCACTAAATACTCGTATTGGGTCGTAGGCACGTGAACGTGCAATTAAAGAAAACATTTTTGTTTGCGCTGTCGCTATCACGTTCCCGATCCTGAGGTTAACATTGTTATGTAAAAAGGTTGTATCCAAAATCGATTAAAAAAACAACTCTTAAAGCATGCAAAAGTTTTTTAATTCTTTTGATCTAATAAAACCATTATGGACCTGAAGATTAATTGAAGACTAATTAATTGAAAAAAGTTTTATAGTATATCTTGTTGGAAAATTTTAACAAATAAATACCCTGGACTTGCTCAATAATATTTATTTAGTAAGGTCTTATAAAGATGCTTAGTGTAATTCTTATCACCTTTTAATGAATTAATTCACTTAATCCTTTTCAATCCAAAATTGTACTTCACATTATACTACCAAAGCCCACCATCACCAATTTTTGGTTTCCAATCCAAATCTTATTTATATTATAAAAATCAAAAAAATCAGACACTAAAGATTTTATAACAAATTTCCAAAATATCCTCAAAATTTGATAGAATATTTGCACACAATGTTAGATTTTTGTTGTTATCAAGAAGTGTTAGTCCTTCATGAAGGTTTAGATTTTTCTTTATTTATAAAATTCAAATTCCGGGAATATCTTGTCAAACTAAGAAAAAGAAATTGAATGGCTGAAACTTAATCACTTTTCAAATTTCATGCGAATTCTTATCACATTTTAACTTTGGATGCTACCAATGTATCTTTGTTCTTATACGGAAATAAGATTTTCTAAATACTCTTTGTAAAGTACGATAATGTCCTGTTCAACCCAAATTTTTTTACATTTTCAACAGAACTATAACATTAGAGATACTAAAATATCATAAAAAACCTAAACGTAAGACGGAAAAAGTAGTTCTTACAGTCTTCTCTTCAAGATACTGTAAAAGAAAACCAACACTCCTAATAAAAATTCAATTGCAATAATACGTGTTACTAACTTTTTTCTAGACTTCATGTAATTCTAATAGATTTAAAATTAATGAGCTTACCAGGAGTTAAATTATGTATGGATTTACTTGGGATAAGCCAGGATATATCAAAATAAGATAAAAGTTGAAGCCTTTACTGAAAATAAATCTACAATAGTAAAAAACTTTGATATGATCTAGAAACAGAACCTCTCGCTGATTTCTTTTTTAAGTGTCTCAATTGAATATCAGTTAAAAAGATTCTTTTTTTATATATTAGACGTTATTAGAAAAGATAAATACTTTCATAAAGACTGGAAAAACTTTATCGGTTATCCTATATCCAAATAATAGAAATATGATTACTTGCCGACAAGCTGTAGAACGGCTCATTTCTCATTCTTACTTCCATTAGCAAATTTTTTGAATTATTNACAAGTTGTAGAACGGCTCATTTCTCATTCTTACTTCTATTAACAAATTTTTTGAATGATTTGTGGGTTTCAAGTTGTATGGGTGTACAGATAGACTTGGTGTCATTTTAGATTTTCAATTCAATTTCCGTAATTACCAAAGTACACTTGAGGCACTAAAAATATTTCAAAANCAAAGTACACTTGAGGCACTAAAAATATTTCAAAAGGATATACTAAATAATACGTTCAGAGCGGAACTAATTGTAGCAATCAGCCCTAGATATAGAAGAGGCTTTCGACAGAACTCGAATTAAAGGTCTTATCTATAAACTTCGTAACTTCATTTACCCAGGGAAGTTGTATAACATTGTATAAAAAAATTTTAACGCAACGGACATTGCATGTTTAGAGTTTAAAACAATCTTTCAAAAACATATAAACTTTCAGATGATGTTTGGTAAGGATCAAACCTCGAACCCTTTTTAAAATTTATACAAGTGATATTCGAGGAGAACAACTAACAGTCAACACTTAAGCTATGCCAACCACTTTATTACTTATACTTGTTCAAGAGAATCCTCAATCGGAATTGTAATTGCATCGCGTCATCGTTATTCATTTCTTTCTACTCTTTTTGAATATTACGTCAAATGGAAAATTAAGACAAACACCTAAAAAGCAATCGCAATAATATTTGTGGGAACAAAAAACGANCGTAAGGATCAAACCTAGGACCCAAGCTTTTTAAAATTTATACAAGTGATATTCGAGGAGAACAACTAACAGTCAACACTTAAGCTATGCCAACCACTTTATTACTTATACTTGTTCAAGAGAATCCTCAATCGGAATTGTAATTGCATCGCGTCATCGTTATTCATTTCTTTCTACTCTTTTTGAATATTACGTCAAATGGAAAATTAAGACAAACACCTAAAAAGCAATCGCAATAATATTTGTGGGAACAAAAAACGATCGTTTACCTCAATATCCCACTAAGAGCATTAATCTCAAAATAAGGAACTCTCCTATCTCACTGAGTAATTCAATAAAGTGTCTAAAAGTGTGCATTACATCAAAGATAAATTTTATTGAACATGTAAAAAAAAATTGTTCAAAAAGGGCTTATAGCAATAAACTTGATGTCAAAATCAAAATTCTCTTCTATAAACAATTGATTCGTCCTACAATCTTCTATGCATTTCGCATTTGATCTTGCACTTTTTCAGAACAAGTGGAAAAACTTTGCGTCTTGGAGAGGAAGATATTTCGTCACTATATGAACTACAAACAAAAATTCAATTAAAATCAATCAATCAGTCAAACCTATACGCTAAATCTANTACAAACAAAAATTCAATTAAAATTAATCAATCAGTCAAACCTATACGCTAAATCTAATACATCGCGTAATTAACTTATTGGTTANTGTTAAAACTCCGCGAATCAACTTATAAAACATAAACGCATTTATAATAAAATCCGTTCAATACATAAACGAACTTCGCGATGAAAACGAGTCCCTTATATAATAGAGTGTTCTTCGATCCCAACTAAAAAGTTTATTATATAGTAGATAAAACCTTCCAAATTCGTTTCCCAAAGCTCGTTCTCATCTGATTGTTATTTAGTTTTAATTCTGATTCAAGCCTAGCTTTGTAAGCAGTCATGGATGGTGGGTCTTTTGAAAAATAAGTTTAAGTTTTTCCTACCAATATATTTCTACAACCCAAGCAAATTAGTTCTAGTTCTATCCCTAGAATAGTCTTCAATTTATTAATAAGTTGACAAATAAATAGGTTAGAAAAATTAATTTAATTAATACTCGCATTAAACATAACTTTGATTTAAGAACGTAGGCTTAAGAAAATCAAACTATAATATTGGAAAAAAATGTTTTGGCTGTAAGCCCATATTTTTCGTAGAAGACCTAAAGTAAAAATTAACATAGCATTCTTATTTGTTTCAAAGTTTGATCAACCAGAGCTTATCAGAACTGTGTTAAAATGCGCAAATGGTAAATATCTGTGCATAATCTGGGTATTGAAGATAAAACCATTATTACTTTATTATTTGCACTATTTAATTATTTACACGTTTTTTTTTCTTTTTTTTACGAGAACGTGAATCAATCATTCAAAATTGAGATGCAACACCTGTTAAATACAAGTAAATTTTCCTCAAAGGAACCGATGTATTGAGCTAACCTTTCATGTTGCATTTATCTACATTGCAAGCGAAATGAATTGATTAAGACTGGCTTGTCTCTTTACAGGTGATTGTCGAAGCGCATCCAATAAATCACTAAAATGTCAATACATTCTGATAGCAGGGGGTCCTTGAAAACAAGGCATTTTTTTATTTTTTCTTTCCTTTTATCAGTTGAAATTGCACTAGGGAAGAACACAGGGATCCTTTGTCGCTAAACTAAAACAACGAGTAATTTTTCATACGCCAATACTTTACCCACTGTTGTTTTTTTCATCTGCTTTTTTTCCAATAGTTTATTTATTTATTTGGTTGTTTTTTCTTACCTTATTTCATGTATTTTTTCCAAAATTTCCTTTAGTTTCATGTTAAGCACACGATTATCAGCCATGTCGTAAATGTTAAATTACCTGCCGTAACTGATGTCAAAAAGTAGGAGAGGCTCATGGTATCTTTCATGTAAAATCGTAAACATTGTAAATGTTCACCTGCCTGTACGAGTTCACTGCCACTTGCCGTTGTCTGCTTTTGACCCCAAAATTCAAGATGGTAACTTCTTATTTTATGGATACTTAAGAAAGTAAAGGTCAAACAAAAATTATTTATGACTACCATAGATTTCAATGTTCCTTTTTTTGTACTTTTAAATAATATTTTAGATATTGTAAAAACCTTAAAGCATCTGAACTCAAATTGAAGATGATTTGTTCAATTCATTCGCGTGTTACAAAAATTTGCGGAAAAATTTTCTTTCTTCAAATCAATATAATGAGAAAAAGATTATCTATAGTACCACTTTTAAATTTTGTCCTAAAGAAAACTTACTTAAGAATTGATGTCGCACCTAAGTTGCAGAAGATTGCTGATATTATCATAAGACATAAACCAAGAGAGCCGATATATAAAAGTGAAGTCATACAAACCCAAAAAGTCCAAAATTGCTTTCAAAGGGGAAAAAATTAATACTTTGATCAACAATTTGGTTTTCGAAATCAATATTTTATCAGTTTTATCAACTCTACTCTATTCCTTATTCATTTATGCAAACATTTCAATAAAAAATTTGTCGTAAAGTATTTGCATACAAAATTAAATCAATACTATTTAAGCAATACTCAAATATTTTTGGTCAAAACAGTATAGTGCGTAAAAAAAATTAAAAGATATAGAGACAGAAGTTCCACAAGGTAGTGTACTGGATCCAGTTCTGTATCTTTTTTAAATCAATGTTCTTTCAACTTTAAAAAAAAATATAATTAAAACATTAACTGATGATACTAATATAATCCTGGTTGGCAAGAAAAACTGCAAATAACTAGAATAGATAAAACAATGGCAAATAAAATTTAATGTATTAAAATTGGTATTTGTGAACTTCATGAAAAAAAAGATTTAATTCAAAAACCAATACTTTACATTTAATGTAATAANGATTTAATGTATTAAAATTGGTATTTCTGAACTTCACGAATAAAAAATTTAATCCCAAAAACCAATACTTTACATTTAATGTAATAATCAAAGAGTTAAACTACCCGATTTCATTAAAGTGCACCACTTCNTCCAGTGATTGCCTTGACTTTAGAGCAATCACCAATAAGGAAAGCAAGGAAAGCAAGGAAAGCTTCTACTTGTCAGGATAAGTCCACGAATGATGACTTAAAATACAGTACCAAAATAATCATGTAGTGCAATTGATATACTGCATAGCAAGTATATTAAATTGAACAACTATATGAAAGAATTAACTATGTAATGTC
>JXPE01004567.1:7278-25711 GCA_001015215.1 Holcocephala fusca
AATGGAAGATCCATTATTCACTGAAATTTGCAGTTCAAAAACTATTCAATCAGATAAAAGAGGTTTTTTTTTTAAATTCTTTGAGGAAGTTCGACAGTCGTGCAGTGATAAGTGGTTAAAAGATAGATTCGGAAAATTGAAAACAGATGAAGATCGTATTTTATCTTTATTTAACGATCCAGAAGTGTGTGACCCAGTTTTAGGAGTGCTAGAACATGTTAAGCCAGTTTATAAACAGAAAGATTCGACTTTTTCGGCACAGAGGCGACTGCAAGCGGAAAAGGCTTTTTTATTAGAAGAATATGAAAAAGCACTAATGCTACTTAATCAAGCTGTAGTACGTGCTCCAGCCAAAGGTTTGAAAAAAAAAATTAATTTATTCACTTAGAGTTTCAAATACTTAAATATGCTTATAGATAGCTGAAGAGCTCGATCGTGAATAAATTTGTATTAATACTGGAATCACATACCTGCTCTTTTCTATTCCCTTATCTACACTTTTCTTTTTCACAATTTTCCTCTTCCAATTTTGTGCTTGTGGTAAAACTTTGCTTACTTCTCGGGAGTTTTTAATATAAAGAGGAAAATAATGCAAATAAGAATTTCATAAGTCCACTTCCCTTTCTACAGTTTTTGGTACTAGAAAATTAATTTGAAAACATTGGTGCAAAATATCTGAGCTCTTAAGACAAAACGTAAGTTTAAAAATATTTTAGTGATATTCTGAGTCCTATTCTTTTATTTCTACGTTACTATTTTGCATCATGTAACCTGTCTACAACTACCATTCACTCAACCAAGGAGCTCTCATTGTGAAACGCTTTCGCTGTTAAAGTTCGCGTTGTTATCAGATTTTTTTTATTGCTAAAGAGAAACTACCGACAAAAAGCCATCAAGAATTGTGTTCTGCTTTGAAAGAGTCTGAAAACTTGAAAGATAAACTAATCGGGAAAAGCTTCCACAGACACAGGCGTGATTAATTTTGTTGTTGTTAATGAAGTGCACTGTCAATTCCTTAGATTCAAAATTAGTCACCGTTCGGTAAGGAAAACTATTTGGACAAGTAGAATGTTCGAAGGTGTGCTTTTGTTTTAGAACAAAGTGCAACCTCACATCGCTCAAAAATCAAGTAGGATATTAAGTGACTTATTTTTATTACTTAAATTTAAAAGTCACTTAGGGGGAATATGTCTTCAGAACAACCAGCAATTAAAAACAAAGCTCGCACGCTATCGACGAAAATTGGGCATGTTGCAATACGAATAAGGCTGATGGCAACTATCTTACTTGAAAATTGCTAGAAAAAAATGTTGGTATTATGCCACATTAATCATTTATGAACTGTGCCTAATTAGTTAATCTTATTGGAAGGCAGTGGTCCCTCTCTTTACTACTGACTTCAATTTCACCATAGTAGAACGACTCAATAATATTATGAGATATAGTTATAATAATTACTTGACTATGTCACAGAGTGANTGATTAACTTGTTTTTCTTTTTATGTTTTTTGTCAATTAGTGTTTTCACTAATTCTCTTTTGGAGTATCAAAATGACATGAGAGTAAGTCATTGCAAAGACATAAAATTTGCCAAAGAAAAAGACCTTGTATTCATTTCATATAGTATATCGTAACTGGCGATAAAACGTGTTGCTTCCAATACGAGCCACTCGCCAAAAGGCAGACCGCGATATGGAAGTCGCCAGATGAGCCAAAAGACAAAAAAGTGCGATGCAGAGCAATCAAATCAAGATAATGCTCACCCGTACGACTTCTGGCTATTTCCCAAATTAAATTAGCGATGAAGAGGAAAACCTTCAGTACGATTCCTACCATCCAGAAGGTTTCAACTGATATCCTCAAGGCTATTCCAGCTCACGAATAC
This sequence comes from Holcocephala fusca, assembly GCA_001015215.1. Taxonomy (NCBI): domain Eukaryota; kingdom Metazoa; phylum Arthropoda; class Insecta; order Diptera; family Asilidae; genus Holcocephala; species Holcocephala fusca. The sequence goes on from JXPE01004567.1 coordinate 9,164, forward strand.
CAGATATGCTTCGACAAGTTTTATGACCACTTAGAACGGTGTATTCACACAGAAGAAGATTATTTTGAATAAATATGGCAAAAGAAACGCACTACAAAGCGTCTTTTTTTAAATTTAGAGAAGTCTTATCTAAAATGGAATAGACCGTGAATTATTCTAATTATGACTTATTCCAAATACTCTTTACTTGTAAATTTCTTTCTACCTTTAACCAGAACCCACTCGTTTATATTTTATTAATTATGTAATAATTAAATGATTAATTTGAAAAAATTAAAAACAAGGAAATTTCGAAATTTGTTGAAAATTTAGATAAGTATTTAATTCATTTGCATAAGTTTTTTTTATATATAATTAGTATGTTTTGTTAGTACTTGGATAATCTCTGAACGGGTTTTAAACAATTTTTTTAATTTTCTCTTGACCACCCCTCATCATTTCCTTTTCCAAAAATCACTAAAAAAAACACACTTTCCTTCTTTTTGTGAAAAATATATCAGCTAGTAAATGTGAAGTTAAGAGGTAAGGATCCAAAAATTCCGGCATACCACAAATGTTAAGCCCGTTATACATAAAATGCTTCTTTGGAAACACCATGGCTTCCTCTCTGGTAGATCACGGATTTTAATTAATTGGACTTCGTACATAACATGAATTAAGCTTACAATTCAATAAAGCATTTGATATGACATGAATTCCTTAATTCTTTTTCAGAATTACTTTGAGTTCCTGTGGTCAGACATTCTGAAATTTTTCTGGTCATTTTATCAATATTTTATATTTAACCAGAAATAGCGAGATTTTAATTTATGTAAATGATATTAAAATTCTTCCCATAATTATATTTAAAACTAGCTGTAGCCTGCGCGCCTTGCTACGATACCAACTAAAATAAATTTAAAGGAAAGACATTACACAAATGATTCGTTTATTTTGAAAGTGGCATAAGTCACTTTTTCAAAAAACTCGATTATTGATAATATTGATTACAATTTAATGCTAACTCTTCGGGTGGAGGATGTAATTCTGAAAGTTTAACTTTTCCATTGGCGCACCACATTCATGGCGTTTCGTTCTTAAATTTGAGGGCGCTACAATACATGCAGATTTTATCCATTTTTCCAATGACGATACTTGAATGAAGACTGTAATCATTACTAATGTCATAGTGGAATGCACCAAAATTTAAATCAGCGTGCAGTGTACGTCTTGATTGAGTGGTGTTTATTCGAAAATTTTGCAGCCTTCTTTCCTGTTGTTCAGATGATTCAGACAAACGGGTCTCAGCGGCATGTACTCGAAGATTTTGCAACCTTAATGCTCGTTGTTCGTCTGATTCTGAGGCTTGTAATGCTCTTTTCTTACGTGCTTGAGTTGTAGATCGGCCAATTGCTTGTTGCTTTGAAGGCATAATTGTACGGAAATGACGTGAAAACTGGGTTTGAATTTATTAGATGCCAATCTGCAATCCGAATCTCACAACGTATCCAATCCAATTGAACCGGCTGTTCACACACGGATGGAAATGTTAATATTCATGGTGATCACCAATTCACTGAGGAAAATTTGAAGTGAAAAAAATCAGCATTTGAGAATTGTTGAAATCGATTTTAATTCCACTCCGAATCTCAAAAAAAAAACTGCACAGCAAATGAGTTCGGAATGTTAATCAGCAGTCAGATCCTTCACATACACATTCGATGATCTTCCTCAATTCACCTGTAGAGAATGAATAAAATCAGCTCACGGAAACTACGAAAATTCAATTCGATTAAATTATTTTTCTAAATTAATATAGCCCACATTGAAATGCACAAAACTATTCGAAAAACGCTCCCAAATATAAAAATACGAACAATATTGTCTGTTCAATGTGACCCGGACATGAATTTCACAATTTACACAAATTGTTATGTCGTCCTCAACTGGGAACGTCGTTTTTCGTTCACTGTTTTCGTTTCAATTCAAATTAGCATGAAATATCACGACAATAAATGATATTCGTTGAAATGAGAGTGGCGCCATCTGCCGAAAATTGATCGTACCAACTCAGAAATCTTCGCAGGCTATTCTATAAAGGACATACACACAAACATTTATTTATATATTTATAGATTACTGCAATTTTTTATTCAAAATTAGTGCAATTTTTTGCAATCTAGTCTTAATGATTTCTATAAGTGGTGTGTTAACAGTAACTTAAAACTTAATATTAACGAGTGGCAGATAGATTCCCTAAATTCTAATGCTCGGAGTCATTAAACATTCGTTTAAACAATTTTCAGGGGTTACTACAACCGTATGGTTGTACGTTTCTTTTATTATGAATTGAGAGAATCATACTAGAATATGATAATCAAGTATGGTTCTCGTATTCAAAAACTCATATTAACCGAATTGAATCTGCACAGCACAAATTTTTTATCATAGATTTGTCTTGCGTATGCTACCTCAGAGTAATTTTTTAAAACTTTCACATTACTTAAATTGTAAAGCTTTGAAAGTAGGCGTAAAATTATTTCATCTAATATGCGGAATATTATTTTCCATTAGCAATCTAATCTCATCATTTATAATTTAATAATTTTAAATATTCGATTTTCACGAACTACCAATGGGATTAATAAACCTAAACCAAAAAATAATTTAAAATAATTTAATTTAAATTGTAAAGCTTTGAAAGTAGGCGTAAAATTATTTCATCTAATATGCGGAATATTATTTTCCATTAGCAATCTAATCTCATCATTTATAATTTAATAATTTTAAATATTCGATTTTCACGAACTACCAATGGGATTAATAAACCTAAACCAAAAAATAATTTAAAATAATTTAATTTAAATTGTAAAGCTTTGAAAGTAGGCGTAAAATTATTTCATCTAATATGCGGAATATTATTTTCCATTAGCAATCTAATCTCATCATTTATAATTTAATAATTTTAAATATTCGATTTTCACGAACTACCAATGGGATTAATAAACCTAAACCAAAAAATAATTTCCTTTACTCCTAGCTTAATACTTATCGCCACTTTTAACTCGTATACATTCTTTCGGAGATATGTGTAAATCATGTAATGGTTCTTTTTAACAATTTTGTCAATTACCGAGTTTGTTTGCGGCCAAACATCATCTAAAACATACTTGGCCGTGTTTAAATTCATTGAATCAATTATTTTACTATGTTATAAATGGTGAAGGGTTCCGTAACCGGTAACTGACTTTCATTTTACTCCTTCCTGCGTTTTCCCACTCACTATTAAAAGCAATTTACAGTTCTATATTTTTGTCTTCTTATTTCATTGAAAAAGACTAAGTATATACATTTACTTCTGAAGGGTGTCAAACCCAAATTAAGTTATAAATCAGTCTCAAAATCTGTGTGACACTATTTCTTGATCCACTCTAATAAAAAACAGAATATTACCTGCCTAAGCTTACGGAATTTTCTTCCTACTTAAAGTGCTGCCCTTTTATTCCAAAAATAAGATATAAGATTATATTTTTATATATTTATTCATAGATGAAGATCGATTTATTGACAATGGATTAACTCTTGCTCTTGCTTATTGGGCAAGATCTGCAGTTCATTTAGAGTTGAAGGATGCTGAAAGAGCTTTAGCTGATCTTAAGTTAGCTTCTATAAATGGATTAAATCTAAAGCAAAACATTGAATACTACGTAAGGACGGCCAAGGCATATGCTTGTATGATCAAATAATAAAATTATATTCTTATCATAATTAATTTTTATTGCTAGTACTAGGTAATAACCAAAAATCAAATATTTCTTTGAATATTGCCGAAAAACTCTTTCAAGGAGATAAAAATAAAATTTTAAAATTTAAAGAAGATGTAAGTCAAATAATAGCGGTGAAAAAATCTATAGATTTATCTGGTAAGAATAAACCTAATAATAAATCTTACATCCTGTATTAGTTTTACTTTTAAATTATATCAGAAATTTTTAGTTCCAGATCTAACAGGAAGTAAAAGTGCTACCTTAGAAAATGCTTCAGATTTACTTGAATTAACAAAAACACCCGAGAAAGGAAATTTCATAACTGCCAAGTATAATATTAAGGCTGGAGACGTAGTTCTTGTAGAAAAGCCTGTAGCTGCGTGCTTACTATCAAATTTTTACGGAAGTCACTGCCACAATTGTTTTATAAAGTTGAATTTTTTCTTTGCATAAAGCAATAATATTAATATTTTTTTTTTCAAAAGATTAGTTTCACCTGTAGCATGTCCAAACTGTGCGGGGCTAGCATTTTGCTCAGAAGATTGTATGGCAATAGCTGTTTCTACCTACCATAAATTTGAGTGTGAATTTCAAGATTTACTTTTAGGTAATTATATGAAAAAACTTCATGCATTTAACTACACCTTATCAGCCCGATAAATTTCTACATTGATTAGCACCCATCATTAGCTTCTTAATTTAAAATAAACCGAAGGAAATAATGTTGAAAAAAGTTCAAAAATAATTCATATTCTAGAAATTACATACATAATTCCAAACCCAATTAAATAAATTTAATATTACATGCAAAAACAAAAATAAACATATTNCTACACCTTATCAGTCCGATAAATTTCTATATTGATTAGCACCCATCATTAGCTTCTTAATTTAAAATAAACCGAAGGAAATAATGTTGAAAAAAGTTCAAAAATAATTCATATTCTAGAAATTACATACATAATTCCAAACCCAATTAAATAAATTTAATATTACATGCAAAAACAAAAATAAACATATTTGCATTCTAGCAAAGTAAATCGTTTTCTTATGTTCACAGATTTTTGTTAGATCAGAGTTTATTAAACAAATCAAAGTTAATTTCATTATTTCTCACCACTAAATAGAAAACTAGACATAGTCAAGAATTTTCAAGAAAACTATAAAAGAATGAAAAGATAGGAAACATAAAAACCATAAATTTGAGTGCTACCACCGAGCTAATGAAAGCACAATGCTAAGGCAATATTAACGAAGATGGAATGAGTTGTAGTAATTTAAAAATTCTACATAAGCTCTTTTACTTGGCTTAAATACTAAAATTCGTAAAGCGGTGAACGTAGGAGGATTAAAATATAAAATACAATTTTTGTTGTCCTTTTTATTGTGAGATATTTTTATAAATAAATATGTGTATTGAAATTTGAACCAGCCAAAAAACATTTTACCTTTAAATTAAATACTTAAAACTTAAATCAAACCAAGCTCTGCCATAAAGAGAAACTGATAGAACCACTACTACACTATTCAGGCAACACAAATTTTAAGTTTTGGGCGCTAATGTTTTTTCATTTTTTTTTTTTGTTGATGTCCCAATAGATTATGAAATGTTTTTTATTAAATTTCTTCACAACGTTAATTTGTTTTTTTTTTTTTTTAGGTTCCGGTATGTCCATACTATGCTATATAGCTCTAAGAATAATAACGCAGGCAAATAATGTCGATGACGCTATTTCTTGCTCTGAACAATTGATTACCGATCTTTGTACCCATTCTAAATTGAGGCAACCAGAAGATTTTCTTCGGCGGTCATTAATGGCAGCATTTCTACTTCGATGCTTGCAAAAAGCCGATTATTTTGGAAAAAGAAAATCAGAAGCAGTAAATCCAACCGGAAAAGAATTAAAAATTGCAGTAGCGCTTCTTGGGTTGTTGCAGTTATTGCAATTCAATGCCCATGAAATATACGAAACTGTAATAACGAAGACTCATAGATTTGATGGTGCGAAAGTCCACTATATAGGAGCTGGACTATACAAAACTGGGTCTTATTTTAATCACGATTGTCGCCTTAGTCTTGCTAGATACTTTGTCGGCAAATCTTTAGTTCTTGCTTGTACACACCCAGTAAAAGTTGGGGAAGCAGTCTCAGAGAACTATGGGCCGATTTGTACAAAACAAACTACCAAAGAAAGACAAAAATCTCTTAAAGCGCGTTACTGGTTTGAATGCACATGCGATGCTTGTCGTGAAAATTGGCCAATTTCGCAAAAAATTGATAAAAATGTTCGTTTTAAGTGCACAACACCAGGATGTGCAAATAAACTAAATTATCCAAAGGACATAGGAAAGAACGTGCGTTGTGCACATTGCAGAAAAAATATATCTCTGAAAGACAGTGTTTCAAAAATTATTGAAGTTGAAGAAATTTACAGACTGGCTGCATGCGCCATGCAAGATGAAAAAACAGATGAAGCTATTAATTTTTTTAAAGAAGGGATTGATTTATTCTTCGAAGTGGCGTTCTTACCTCATAAAGACACATTTATTGCTCAAGACTTACTTCGAGCTTGCCTTGCGGATAAAGGAACAAAATTTTATTTAAATAAACAAACAAAAGTGTGAAATATAAAATAAAGTTTGTATACATTAAAGATTTCTTATCATTGTATTTAGAATTCAATAAATACACAGTATATCCCAAAAATAACAAAAATTTTTAAATTAAAAAGAAAAACCAATAATTTTTTAACCAAAACTTTTTTTTTTATTCCAAATAGATCCCTCTCGCATCAATGAACCGCTGAACAGGTTCAAACAATACCTTCATCGATTTTTTGAACTCTCAAATTTTACAAGGAATGCTAGTTTTTTTTTTCAAAACAGAGGTCAAGAGATAAGTTGCTGACATCTTTTATCACATGACAAATATTTTAGCACATCTACTTCTAAATTTTTTAAACAAAGCTAGCACTGCTATTAATTTCTATTGACAATAAAAAAATATTTTAAAAGCTTTTTAAATTTAAATCAAAAGTTACCAAGAAAATATGCAAACTCTTGCAATAAATTCAAAGAATAACAGCTCTGATCTATTAACTAGCAAGCAGACATAATGAACGCAACATGAAAAATATAAAAATGTACTAGAAAACTAAAATTCCATCTAGTCGACAGATACCTGTTGAATTTTAAATTTGACGTTTGTGGGGAACTAATAAAAAAATAAAAGTGAGTGGACTGTCTCGGGCATTGAATTTGAAAGTTTGAAAATTTAAAATAATAAAAAAAAGAAGTGAAGTTGAATAAAATGAATAAAACCTACAAAAGAATTAACCATGAAATTAGAATTTAAGAAAGAATTAAGAGAAAATTAACAGACAACAAAAAACTCATAGTGAAATCAACGAAATGGGAAATATTGATGGGCTAGGTAACGAAATTAAATAAAAAAAAGTAATAGAGTTCTTAGCAAACTCTCGTAACAAAAAGAAAAATAATAACGAATAAGCAACCTCAGTGAAATGGAGGTTGAAAATAAGGAAAACTGAACATTAGTGAAGAACAAATCTTTTACAATAAATTAAGACAAATCTCTACAAACAAACAAAAATGAAAACGACGTGTTTAACACATCCAAAAGACATGATATATTGGGAGTTAATAATAAAGACACTGTAAAATCCAATAAAAACATGAACTAATTATGGAAAAAAAATTCCTCAAAATGTAAATATTAACAAGATATCGAAGTTCTTGGAAAAATTAGATTATGTACATAAAATAATAAATTTAAATAAGATCGTCAGCAAAATTCTTACAACTTTAATTAATAAAAATATGATTATGAAAATTATGGGTGTGCACAGAGTAGAAAAAATCAAAATTAGTCATTTGTTTAAAAGCCCTTTACCATGCCACCAAAGAGGAGGAATTAAAGAAAAAATTTTCCTCAAACTTTTCTGAATTCAATATTAAAAAAATGACATACTTTGTCACAGAATATTGAAAAAAAACTAAATTTAAGACCGGTTATTTTATAATTTAATTAGAAAGCCAAAACCAAACTAATGTGCTTACAAAAATGAAATATCTACTCAGTTAAAAAATAACATGAAAAAAAATAAATGGCAAGAAACTTGTACAATGCTACAAATGCCAACAGTATAGACATATTTCATTCAATTGTTTAAGTACTGAAAAATACAGAAGATGTGTGGAAGAGTATAATACTTTAGATTGTCCATTAAAACTTGCTCATGGAGGTAGCACCAAAAAAAAAAAAATAGATACACCAATTGTAACATAGAAGGGCATTATTAAAATTATAAAGGTTGTCCAGCATATAGGAAGTATATAAATAATAAGAAAAAACAGATTAGTAGAATATAAATTTAAAAAGGAAAATTTCTCCAGCAAAAAAACCAATAACCAATATTATACGAAAAAGCTATAGAGATAAACTGTTGGAAAATACAAATATAAAGCAGAGCGAGGGCTCCAGACAGTTTGCAAAACTGTCATCAGAACTTTTCGGGAAAACTTTAAAAGAACTGTTTAGTGAAATTAAAGAAAGATTGCACAAATTAATAGTGCAAAATCAATAGAAGAGAAGAGACAAACCTTCCTAACATTCATATTTAATTCTTGTTATGGTGCAGTGATCTAAAATAAAAATCTTACAGTTAAACTGTCAGTCTCCAGTAAACCAAAGCAGAAGAACAGAACTAGCACACATCCTCCAAAAATACTCACCTGACATATTTTTGGCTTCAGAAACAAAATTGAAAAACAATCACAATATTTCTATGAAACGCTAAAACACTTAACGGACCTGGAGTTGTCATATTTATAAAAAATAGACTGCAGCTTACTACCAACACCAGTGATATTAATAAAAATCTTTACTGAAAATAGGAAGAAAAAATAAAAGGATTATTGCTATGAAGCATCTACATACCACCAGATCTACCATCACAACAATTTAGTCAAATTCTGGAGGAAATTAAAAAACGTACAAGTAAAATAGATTCAATTATAATTCAAGGGAACTGGAACTCAAAACACATTAATTGGGGGAACAAAATAATAATAACAGAGGTATTAAATTAAACAAATGGATCAATGAAAATAAACATACTACAAGATCAGAGATTTTAGGACCAGATTCAATAGCATACCCTCCGGGGGATTCAGTGTTAGATTTCTTCATAGCTAGTGGAAAATGTGGGAAAAGAAAAATGATACCCTTCAGAAAATAACATACAATAATAAAAGTGTTGAAGAGGAAATAGAATTATTAAAAATACAACACTGAATACGACGCATAACTATTTTACTGCAGTTGAGCAAATTAAAGCTATAATCAAGTATAAAATTCATAAAAAAAAAAGTAATTTGTCTGGGTGGTATTTCCACTTTTATTATCAAAAGATTACCAGAAAATGCTGTACAATTTTCAACATCACTTTTTAACCATTATCTTAATAATTATTACTTTCCCAAAATCTAGAAAAAGGCAATACTAATTCCCATACAAAACAATAAAAAATCCATGGACATCAAAGATTTCAGACCTATTGAAAAATTATCAAACTTGCGAAAAATTCTAGAAAGAATAATAACACTACATTTAGGCAACTTTATCGAAAAAGATAAAACGATTCCAGCTAACCAATTTGGATTTCGCAGCAACCACTCTACGAATCATGCCCTACTAAAATTAATCGTACAGTGGCTTGTTAAATAGATTTAGAAAAAGCATTTGATAATGTTTGGATTAAAGGCTTAATTTTTAAGATGATTGCATACAAATTACCACCTCATTTAATAAGAATATTTTAAACATTTTTCTCGGAAAATGCATTGCTGGTTAAATTCTACAGTGATAAAAATCAAAAAAGAGTTCCTCAAGGATCAATCACAGGTCTTAAGTTATTTAATTTATTTTTAGCTGATGTTCCATTACAAACTGTTGTTTACAATAATTCAGTTGAATCCAAAACAATTTAATATGCAGATGACACAATCATTTATGTGCTTGAAGTGGATCCAAATAAAACAATAGATAAGGTTAAAAACCATTTATCCGAGATGGAAGAATTCTTAAAAACCTAGAGTATAAATGTGAAGGAAAAATCTACTGAAATTGTAATAATTTATAATTTCGCCCAAATGGAAAACGCTGTCATAATAAAACTATCTATAATTCCAATATCTAGAATTCCAGAAAATGAGAGACAAACTTTAAAGTACTTATCGTCGACAATGTACTTATTGAGTTCGTAACTAGATTTAAATAAATAATGTACTAAAAGAATATAAACTGAAATTAGTAAATGTCATAAGTCGACTTAACAATTGAAATGTCAATTTGTCAGTTCTACTCAGGAATTTTAAATGAAGTTCCAAATTTATTGGAAATTTTAAAGGTTTTTAAAAAATGAATACGAGACCAAAACGCACTGACAACGAGCACGATATTCTAAATATGCAAACGCTTTTTTTACAAGAGAAGACTAAAAACAAAAATTTTCAGCCAGCGGCAAAAGTTATAAAAATTATCAAAGGTGAAACTTTAAATTATTACATTTGTAATTCGTAAGTTTTGTTTTGTAATTTTAGATAAAAAGCAATCCATTTATGCACAACGTCGAGATATCAAAGATAGTGTGTTTGAAAATGTTAATAAACCAAATAAATCATGTTTTGTTCTCGGGGATATTGTAGAAAAATGTAAAAATAATCCTACATCAGGTACATCACACACTGAACTGGGGAGAACAACCGCCGGTTTTCCAGATGTTGAGAGAGTTGAATTGAAGGTATTGTTATTGCAAAAAAAATTCATATAGTGTCTAAATTTTAAAAACCATTTTCCTGTTAGGCAAGTCTTAAAGGAGAAAGTTTGTTTGCTTTGTCAATGAAGGAAAAGTTGAAATCTGGCTATAAGCAAAAAGATGAAAACCCAAAGAGTTCGCTTGTTCAAACCTTTAGAAGTGAAAGTGCTATTATTCAGGATACAAAAACTTACAAAGAAATTCATGATAAAAATGTTGAATTACTATCCAAAATGACTAAAGAAGAGATCTTAAAAGAAAGAGAGGAAGTTCTTAGTATGTTAGGTAGGTAAAAACAAAATTTACATCACCTAAAACAAAAATTTCTTGAAATATTCGAGTTAATTTTAATGCTTTTATGTAATATGTTAGTAATTTAAAAATTCCCAAGCATGTTTCAGTCTGTTTATTTTTGACAGATTTCTTATTGCGTTAACATTCACACAAAAATAAAATTCTTTCATGGACTTTTAATTTTAATCTCTTTTTTGGTTTGAAAACTTATCTCATATTCTTTTCTTATTAAACTTCAATGATGACTTTTTATTGTTTTGATTATTGTAGTTCCTTAAAATTATAACAGAGAATTACAATATAAAGTTAATATTACCTTTTATTCAAATATTTGGGTAAGTGCGTGTGCTGTTACAGACTTTATTTGAGTCTGAAACAAGTAATTACTGATCAAAAATCGTGTTAGATACGTACAAATACTAATTATTTATTTTTGAAGTAATAATCAGCATTAATTATACAATTTTATAGGAGATTTTTAGATTTGATAACTAATTTCAAGTAAACATGATTTTGCAATGCTAATTAAGGCTATATTTTTCAAATGAAAAACCCTAAATTGGCAGATAAATAAGAAGATAAAATTGACTTAACATCTTTCTCCACATACTTTTTGAATAATAATATTATTTAACATTCACTAATAACAATCAAAGCAAAGCCGTAATTAAAAATTGCATCAGTGTGACATCAAATTTTAATTATCTTTCGTATTTAAAAATTAAGACCGGATGTTGAAATTTCAAATATTCGATGAGTATCACTAGTAAATGTTTTAATGTGTTGTAGCTCAGTAGAATTGAAATTTTGATTTAATAAGATTTTTGCATACATTATCAGTTTTCTTTTGGAAGAGAATTAGTAAGATTTGCAGTGTTAGTAAAAAAAAGCTTAAAGCAAAAGATTAAAAATTGAATCGTGTTGATAACTATAAAACCTAGTTAATTTATTTTAATTAATTACTTCTGCTTATAACCGCAATTTATGTTAACTTAGAATATCGTGACGAGCGACTAAATACTTCTTCTCTAAAACATTAAATATAATTGTGCTACTTACTTAATGCTATTACTAGTGCTAATGCATAAAAGAACTATGATTGGGGAAAACTTAAAATATATAGTGGCATCTCGCAGACAAAAATGTGTAACTCATTTGTAAAAAAAACGGAAAAAACCTACTATTAAAAGACTAAGAAAAGTTTTCATTGAATTTTAACATTTACCCTTTTGTATACATTTTAAATTTTTATATTTTTAAAATATTCTTTCGCTTAATTCATTTCTCATACATGTTGCTATGAATTGAAGTTATGAAATGCAAAAAAATTTCAAATTTTGCGCTGAAAACCTTACTTACTAAACTAATCGCGTATATTCTGTTCTAAATTCAATTATGATTTTGTTAGTATATTGTCAAGATATTCCGGAATCTATTTTTAATTATGTTTTCTCCTACTTACTTATGTTAGAAGCCCAGAAGTCTGTTGCCTTTTATATAAATGTGCATCATTTTTATTTCTAGTAGTTTTGTGATACACCACTAAAAACTAGTAACTGCTTATACTGATAAAAGCATGTGCACAGTAAATAATTAATCATATTTTGTTTAGATCCAAATCTTGTACAGTTTATAGCAGCAAAAAGAAAGCAGAAGCACGAAACGGATAACTCAGTGAATAATTTTGAAGATAAGAACATGCCATTAGATATTGATGAAGAAATAATTGATAAAACACCAGTCGCAGACATTTTAAGTACAGATTCTTCTGAAAAATGGCTTCATTTCGATATTATCGAAAAAGAAAAGTTAGAATGGATGAAAGATATTTCTACAAAGATGCCTCAGATTAAAGCTGAAGAAAAATTCGAAGCCCGCTTTGACTGGAAGGGTGTATTGCTCCCATTTTCGAAAAATAATAGAGAGATAACAGATGACCGTGAACTATATTTACATGGAGAGGAGCCAAACAGAGCTGGTTATACTCTTCAAGAACTTTTTAGGCTAGCAAGGTATGATTTTTAGGAACAATGTAGCAGATTTAAAGAATTATTCTAGGTCATTTGTCATACAACAGCGTGTATGTGCTTTCACATCACTGGCTGGTTTGTTAAATATTTATAATCAGGGGTTTTATGATAACGTATTAGAGCTTCCAATATCTAAAATTTTTTTTCTTTTACGTTTTGGATTTGATGAGAATACTCCAACTATTGTGGAAGTAACTTCTAAAGCGTTATCTAGTCTTTTTTACAATGGATCAGATGAGGTAAATTTTTAGAATTGAATAAACATAAATCTTTCCATTTAATTTTATTTAAAAATAGACATTACTTGACCTTATTTTTGAAACAGCAGAAGGATACTTACAGCCAATTATGAGCTTAGAGGAATCTAGTTCTAAAAATTACAATGATAGAATAAAGACAAGTTTAGAAAATTTAAAACCTATTTCATCTCCTTTTATTACCACAATTGAAGCAAATGATGAAGAAAGAACTTCAATGAGCGATTTCCAGTTAGCAGAAACAGATCTTGCAGAATGTTTGTTGCGTACAAATATAATACAAAGAATAAGGTAACGTGTCACTTTTTGTTTAAAAAAAACCCTTTTATTAACCCTTTGCACTCCGACTTTTTTTTGCCAAAAACTTTTCGCAGCGCGCACTTTTTTTGCTCTGCCTAGCAATGTATTGTGTTATTTAAGCTCTTATAACTGAAAGTGGTATAAGTCCACTTTTAGAAAAAATTGAGTTAATGATAATTTTAGTAAGTTATAGACATCCTCCATTTATTTTTGTAATCACATATTCAATGAAGTACGATTTTATCATAAAATAAACAAAAGAATTTTGACTATATAACTATATCGCATATATTTTTAAATTGATTCAAACGCAAAACCTTTAATATCTCGTTACATGAAAAAGTGGACGTGTACCACTTTCATTTATAACAGCTCATATTACGATTTATTTCCACGACGCCTTACCCATTGAAGTAGTCTGTTCAATATGACGAAATATTTAGTCATACGCGATTAGCTGGCTACACGCTGTTAAAAGCGATATTATATTAATTAAATACTTTTTTTTAAAATATCGTTAAAATAATTTAGAAAAAATGCATTATCTTTGTAATATCGTTATTAGTAAGAGGAAACAGGTTTTTATTTTTTAGTATCAATTTAATTTAAAATAAAAGTATGTCTAACACCTTCAAATTTTTTAACATCTCATTTAAAACATTATAAAAGTAAAAAATTTAGTTTAATAATTTTATGAATTTTACTGAATTATTTCCTAGTAACGGTGAGCATAAGGCACAATAAAATTTCTGCTTTTTTGTATGAAACCATTTATTTGAAAGTCATAACTCGTACTATATTGTCTACAGCTTTTGTTTCTATGTTCGAGTTACACATCAAAAAATTACAAATTATACAAAATGTAATATTAAAAATTATGTTATATATGCTTTGGCATTTTTCCACCTTTGAACTTGGTATTAGGACAAATGTCATACCAGTGAGAGTTTGACTAAATAAAAATGTAACAGCTCAAAAATATTGTAATCAGATAGCATGCAGTATATCAGGCAACTAGCCATAGTAGAATAGAACGATTAAAAAAATAAATTTAGCTAAATAGTAGTACACATAATTAGATAATTTTGCTGAATATTTAAAAATTTTCTTTTAAATTAGCATTACTTAATTTAAAAGGTCTGTCTATGTCATAAATAGCTATCATAATATACATGAATGAATTACAAATTTCGGTACCGTATATCAATTTCGTTTTTCTACATTATTTTACTTTTGTATTTAGAACTGAATACAACTCTTTCAGTATGAAAAACTAATAATGACATTTGCTTTAAGCATTTTGATATATTGTTAATAAACACTTTGTATTTTAACTAAAAAACGAAAACTATTATTTTTTCGTAAAACTTAGAAGTTAAGTCGCTTAACTCCATTTGGCTAATGGCAAAATGAATTTAATCGACCTAACTTTTAAATAGCAAAGTATTTGATAAGATCGTTAAATATTAAAAATGCTGCTGGCAAAACTTGTAATAATTTTATAATTGCAGAGATAAACTTTTACTTTTAGTGTAAATAATAAATTATGCTTGTGTATTTAGCTTTAACTTCTTCAGGGGACAATTTTTTTATGGCCAGCAAAAAATGAGTTAATTTTTTTTTTTTACGATTTATTAATTTTATACTANAATTTAAAAAGCAAAAAAAATATTTAAAAAAAAATAAAACTTAAAAAAAAAACGTTCATATATGTGGACATTGAGCGTTTTGACAACTTATGAATGAAATGATTTCAATCATTTTGGGCATATTTTCTTCACATTTCTCACAAATAAAACAAGTTCGTTTTACACAATTTGTGCCGTGAAATCTTGAAGGATCTTTTAATTACTTGTTTTTTTAGGATTTAGGTTTTATACTGTCCTGCCTGATTTAGGACCAACTTTAGTAAAGCTTTTAAATTTTTTAGATGGTTTACACACATAACTTGAAATAGGCCAACTTCGTTTTTTGGCTCATTCACCCATTTTTATCTTTGTGATACGAGTAGATTTTGATCCTTTAAACTCAAGAAGAGACGTTTTTATATTTTCTTGTTTGAAAAGATTCCATGAATTAACTATTTAAAAATATAAGGAGTGAGGATTATATGCTATCATACGATCTGACATGTCTACACCACCCATGAATTTATTATATTCTTTTACAGCAAAAGGTCTTGTTATTGATACTCGTATGTATATTTTACTTTTATGGTCTCACTGCATATATTATCCTTAGGCTCGACATCGGCGTAAGAAGAAAACAAGTAAACGATATTATTGTAATGGCACCTTAGAAGTGATTCTTGATCATGCTTTTGTAAATCCTTTTCTTTAACAAACTTTTTAGAGAACTCAGATATTCTATTTTTGCTTATAGTACTTATGAAATATATAGTCTTTCATAATTATAGTATTGTATCAGTAATAACTTCATATTGTAAGCTAATTAATATTTGAAGATTTTTGATACATCTCATATTTCAAAACGTATCCATCTTAAGAGGCTCTAACTCAAGATTTAAAACCCCACTTTTTCATCGCTACTTTCCAAAGACATCTCCGATTTTTCGACTGACGACATTGAACGATTCCATCAAAATCCGAACATTAACTTTCCGTATCAGATAATATTTTCAAACATTTAATAATACAATAACTAGTAGCTATTAAAAAAAATTTGTTTGTGCATTTAACGATAGCACTTCTCTTTAAATGAGACGAGGTATGGATTTTATTATCATTTACTTAATGAAGTATATGAATAATTTTAGAAACAGTTTGAAAAGTGCTGTTTTCTTTCACTAAGAGATTCCGTATATTTTTTTCTTTATCTCTTTTATTGAAATATTTTCNTCAAACATTTAATAATACAATAACTAGTAGCTATTAAAAAAAATTTGTTTGTGCATTTAACGATAGCACTTCTCTTTAAATGAGACGAGGTATGGATTTTATTATCATTTACTTAATGAAGTATATGAATAATTTTAGAAACAAATTGAAAAGTGCTGTTTTCTTTCACTAAGAGATTCCGTATATTTTTTTCTTTATCTCTTTTATTGAAATATTTTCCTTAT